>BQNB010013529.1:7714-76967 GCA_026074375.1 Tanacetum coccineum
GAACAATATTTGAAAGTTCGTTGGTGTAGGTAGGACGAAATTTAGTTCATTGGTAAAGTCGGGACAATTTTGAAACTTCATAGGTATTTTATGACATTGACCCTTATAAAAATGAAAAAAAGACAGATGATATTACAATAATTTTGATGGATACTAATAATAACCTGTCTTATGAAAGATAGATAGCATTATGACATTAGCAATGGATGATGTTACTCGGTAGTAATTATGGTATATTGGTATGTGATGTTTTGTGATTGTGAAGGTCAAAATTATTTAATATTTAATCGTGTATATAATGGTGATTTTTTATTCTCTAGCGTATAAGCTAAAATGTTAGTTGAATTTTTTTTTTGAGCAAGTAAAATTTTAGTGGATGAATCAACGGTTAACAAGTTGATACCTTATGGTTTCAGCTTAGTATCTATGTCAAAATGTGTTATTTAAGAGGTGATACCACAATGATGCTTCGTATTTCTTTCCTTCATTTATATTGTGTTTGTGGCTTTGCGCTCTCTATTTAGTATGTAAAGCATAACAATACTCTCACTTAAAAAATACATATAGCTATCTTAAAGATCTATTCATAGTTAAACATCTATAATTTTTTTTTAACAGCGAGTTTATACAATATTAAGTCAGTTATTCGGTTTCACAGTATTTAGATAGTCCATGTCAGTCTCGAATCGACGCATCTATGGGGCAGATTCTCATAAATTCGCATCTTGAAAAAAACCTTTATAGAGAGACTCAAACTTAAAACTCTCACATGTGTTAACAACCTCTAATTAGTACGTAGTATTACAAATATTAAAAGAACCATTAAACAGCTTTGTGCTCTCTATTTCGATTGTAAAGCATTAACAATACTCTTTCACTTCAAAAATACATATAGTTATCTTAAAGAGTCTATCATAGTTAAACATTTATAATTACCATTACAAAAATTAAAAGAGTTTTGCTATATCCTCTTAAAATACATTCTTACAAATCCTTTTACACTCACATTGTAATATTTTATGTTTTTTCTTCACTCATTATCTTTCCGTATTTAAACCGTCAGTTATGACACATGTCAGAATCATGTGAGTAGGAATATTTGTAGGAAAAATTAATAGGAGGATATATTATTTCTCATATTAAAATAACCATTAAACAATAAGATTAATAGAAAGAAAAAAAATCGATAAATTAAAATCTTCGAATTTCCAAATACTTTGTTAAAAAAAATAATTAATTACTAATTTTCACTAAGAAAACAAAAGCATTTTAGGATTTTATTTTATTTTGGGGAAACAACCCATTTTATTACCTAAACTATCTATTTTATCACAACTTTTTCTTAGTATCTTTTAATTTCTCTTATCTACAATATAGATAAAAAAAAATTGCAGCTTTACTCGTAGCTTTTAACAACCACAAAAGCCGCATGATTGGCTTGTGCTACATGCAACGTAATTCAACAACAGTTAATATTAGCAAAACTTAATCTATCACAAAGGAGGCGTTAAATTAGAGATTACCAGAGTGTTCTCCACCAAGGTGTTATTGACGGTGGATGACGATGGAAGGTGGCGGTGTATGACAGAATTTGGCGGTAGCCTACGGTTGTAATGGTGGTGCGGTGTTCGTTCGATTGTTGTGGAGAGGCAGTTCCCGAAACCGAATTAATTTGTAGCTAAAGTGTCCATAAGAGCTTAAATATTGTAAGCTGGCTGCATCTATTAACCCGACATCCCTCGTCTCATACAGAGAAAAAGTTAGTGATTCCAAAAGCAACGATGTAGATATCTGGGCTTCTGGCTACAACTAGAAGTGTAACAGGGTGAGTATCTACAGAGATAAATACTTAATATCGTTATCTCTAAAAAAAATTGCATCAGGATTCGTTAGCTGATTATAGATTTTTTTTTCATGGAATTGCCTATAAGTGAAATGTCCATTCCACTTTACAACGGGTTGGAACATGGTTTGAACATGATTGATGTCTTGTTTTTCTATTTAGTTTTTTTGTTTTAGTGTTATGAGGGGAGATATGATGTTCAAGAGGATAAGACTACCCTATTTTGTGTAATAAATTGTTGTTTAGAAAATAACAAGTAGGTTTTAAAATAAATTACTAAAATGAACTAATACACAACCCTATACACTAGAATGAAGCAGATTTTATTGGTTTGCCAAAATGGACCTTTGAGCGCCACATTCAGAGATTTGACGTAACTATCACTTAAAAGTCATCCTCGTCTCTCTTTTCGATCTCTCTAAACCATCCACACCACAACACACAAGTTTAATACCGACGCCTCCCTACCATCAAATGCAGCCGCTACCATCAGAAACGCGCATCAGCTAACAATGGAATCATGGAGCGCACAGACAATGGAATCATCGAAACGATCTGACAATAGCGCCCAAGGGGCTAAAGCGCGCGTAGCTGGATGGAGCGCGTGGGTTATTTGTTCAACACGTGCGCGTGAGAGATTATGTGCGCGAAAGCTTGTGTGTCTTTTTGTTACTTGTCCTAAAATTGATAAAAAGTGCGCGATTGTTGACTGATATAAGTCAAATTTACTCCTGCATGGTTCTTCTCTAAGTACGGAGACTAATTTTGTCAATTATTCTTGCTCTATAGTGATATTTTTTAATGTTTATGAAGTACAGGGACTGTTGTTGTCTTGTTCTATTGTGCAGGGTCGGTTTTGGATGTAATCGTTCTGTTTTCTGTTACTTCGACTGAATAACTCTCCATCTCTCTCAATATTTCTAGGGTTTCTTTTTGTAATCTCGTTTGACTTTGTGATCCACTGTTTTCTAGTATTAGTTTTGTGTGTAAAACACTTTTCGTGTTATATTTGTATTGTAATAAACGTTTTTAAGTAATAAACATGAACCAAGGGAAGGTTGGTTGGTAGTGAAACGGTTTTGGGTGTTTCAAGAGAGGGTGGTGACTAAACACACAAAACAAACACATACACTGCCGCTCTCTTCGATTCCTCCATCCCATCGTTGCCGCCGCACTTGACGTGTGATAATGGTGATGGGTGTGTGACGATGTTGAGAAAAGCTAGGTAGTGTTGGTGTTTTTTGGTGTGTGTTTGTTACATGGGATAGCTGAGATTTATTTTTTTGGTTGTTTCGAGTATGTTCAGATATATTATGATTTCAGTGGAATTGTTATGGCTGAGATCTTTAGTCGATTTGAATTAATCTCTGCAACGGATTATGCACTTGCTTTGCAAAATAAGTGTATGGTTGGATCTATTTCTTCTTGGTTTAATCTATACGTGAGGCAATGATTTTATTTGTATTCTTGGTTGTTTGTGGCTTTTGATTAGCTAGGTCTAATTTTTTAGAAAACTATCCGAGCCTTGAAAACAAAAGTTTGACAAAAAAAAAGATAAACCATATTTTTATATTAGTTTAGGAAATAAAACCTGACGTTATAGGAATTAAAAATAAATGAGTACCACATCCAGAGATTATGCACGCGAAAATGGACCTTCGAGTACCTCATCTCTCTTTTCGATCCCTCTAAAACCGACGCCTCCCTACCATCAAATGCCGCCGCTACCGTCAGAAATTGATGCCGCCTCCACCATAATCTAAAACCAACACCATGGTTGAAACCTCGGCGCGCATGAGTGGCGTGTGTTGAACATGATGGAGCGCGCGTCAGCTAACAATGGAATCATGGAGCGCACAGACAATGGAATCATCGAAACGATCTGACAATAGCGCGCAAGGGGCTAAAGCGCGAGTAGCTGGATGGAGCGCGCGGGTTATTTGTTCAACAAGTGGAATACACGTGCGCGCGAAACAATCTGCGCGTGAGAGATTATGCGCGTGAGAGATTAGGAATTGAAAATAAATAATGAAAATATGGAAAATTAAATGAATAATTAATACACACTTTCACATCGTGTACAAAATTATATACGTCCTTCATTTCCTACCTGTTAATCGGTTATATATACGTCCTTCATAAAATTATATAGTATAATTTTATGAGATATTCAAAGTTATTCATAAGGTGGTTTAACGTTATCATTTTCAAATTATATTATATTGTTTCTTCTAATATAACAATGTATCTATTTCATATTACTATACGAATACCCGTGCATAGCAACGAGATTTTTATAGTGGCAAATAGTTAGAATGATATTTTGGTTACACAAAATACTTAACCAAAATATCACTAGAACTATCTGCTACTATGCACGGGTACTTGTCTAATATAAATAACTAGAGTATTATAGTAACTTTGATTATGTATTACTTTTTTCTTTAAATTATTATTAGTTGCATCTCATTGTTTGGCGTTAAGCATTAAAAACAAAATTTGAGAATAATACAATCTTCGGGTCTTATCAATAACCCTTAAACGGACAAAGCACAACCCTACAATCCGTTAACAAGTTATGAACCGTTTAGGGACATGTTTGGTACACTAGATTGTCAAGAGATTATGATTATTTTTTTGAAAATAAGCTACTTAAAATATAAGTTTCGTTTGGTAGACAAAATTATAAGAAATTATAAAAAAAAATATATTCCATAATCTCTTAAAATCAAATGATACTTCATGCAGCTTATAAAAACAATCTCTTTTTATAATCTCCATCACCATCTCCATCAGCAACTCCATCTCCAGTTCCAACAACAGTTACTTTTGCCAAACATTCCCTAGACCTAACCATCTAAGCAATTATTGAGTTTCTGTTTGGTCTAATAAAATGACAATTAACCTCCACTACAAGAAAAAGTAGAACATGCGACGATGGTTTACCAGGCGACAATGGGAAACATCGCTAAACAATAAAAATGCGTCCTACGTGGCACCAATTCTCATAGACTTTTAGTCAAAGTTTGAACTTGGTTTCCCGGGCGACATGTCGCCCGGGATCTATTTACCAAAAGTTCATTGGGTTTAAGTAAACAATTAGAGTTAATTACCTGGGAGGTGACGTGGCCATAAGTTTCTCGGGCAACTAGCATTGACTTTCGTTGACTGTGTTAAGGATATTGGTTAATGTTGGTGACGTGGCCAGATGATTCCCCGGCGACATGTCGCCCGGAAAAGTAGCATTGGGCTTGTATTTTGGTTTGGGCTTTTGTTTCATAAGCTTATTTTGGGCTTATACTTAACGGGCTAACCTCGACATGTCGCCCGGGATAGTGTGTTGACTTTAAGTTGTTTATTATTTATAAAATATATAAATAATATATTAATTATTACTTATAATTATATACTTGATAAACAATAACTATATAAAAAAGCTCAGTGCATAAGCTTATTTTGGACCTATAACTTGGCGGCTACCTCGACAAGTCGCCGGAATAGTGTGTGACTTTGTTACTTTAAGTTGTTTATTAATTATAAAATATATAAATATATACATTAATTATATACTTGATAAACAATAACTATATAAAAAAACATTACGTTTTCTATGTTCGTTTCGGTCTGATATGCCGTATACTCTAACAAAAAATATAGTGTGTATTTTGTATGCCGATATGCCGTATTTTTTAGGTTCGTTTCTAGGTTCTATGATAAATAATAATTATATATTTGATAAATAATAAATATATAAAAAAACTCCGTTTTCTCTGTTCGGTTCGGTCCGATATGCACTACCCTTCTATAGTTGAACATGATATACCGTATACTTTTTCAAGATGCACATTCATCAAGTAACACAAAAACAAACATTCATTTAGTTAAATATTATACATACCACTTGTAGTAACACAAGCTCTTACAAAACAGACACTTTAAACATATTAGAACGATTCATCATACGAGACTAACAAACCGAAACTCTAAAGCATATGAATAACATTTCAAATGACAAACCACTCCAAATCAAGTTACCCCACGTATTGTAAGCTTCGTGAAATAGTGCGGCTGAATTAAATGTGTGTTGTTCCGGATGGATATACATATCCAAAGTTTCCTCGAGTATCGTTATCGTATCAAGCAAGTGCTTGCAGTTTGAGCACTCTGCATTTCTTGAAGTTCCCGAAGAATAGCTTTGAGGTGTTAAACCTCCTGGAGAATAGTGTGTGAATAGTTAAGATCCTGAAAAATAAATTGGAGTCGATAAGTCCTGAGAATAAAATGGAGCCGATTAAGCCCAAAGAACTAACCATAACGGACTCGTTCTCTTTCTCCATAAAAAAAATTCACAACCAAAGTGTTTCGCGATGGCCTGTTGAAGAATAAAGATAATACGAATTAACAATTAACCAAACTTAATTTATATAATACCAAAAAAATAGTATTGATCATCTTTGAACGTAAACATTCATATATAGTTAGTACGCACGGTTTTGTTAGGTTTATACGATTCTAGCAGAACTACATCTTCGGCTCTACAAAAAACACGCAAAAGCTTCATAATATGGCACCATCTTCACCATAATAACAATGTATATATTATGTATTGTGATGGTAAGAATATTGTATCTTGTGATTGTGAGGATGATATAAAAGCTTTTATGGTAAAAAAATAGTTTCTTAGCGGAGTATTTTGGAGGGATTGTTGGCGCGAGTATTTACGAAAGTTTTTGCATAGGTATAAGGCTACAGTAGAATTGGTCGAAACCTTTTGATCAAGATCACCGAGATTGAGACACTTACTTATCATGTTCTAGCTACTTATAGTGATTTCTAAGTAGTTTTGCTACTTTGGTTATACTCATCCGTTGAACAACTAAGGTAACACGATATCAATCGACTCATCCTTAAAACATCTAATATACAACAACGTTAACATATCGACTCACCGTTGAACATCTAAATTGTACAACGATAACATTATCGATCACTCATCCTTGAACATCTAATGTACAACGATAACAATCGACTCATATCCGTTGAACAACTAATGTACAAAATACATAGAATCATTGGCGAAGAGGAAGATCAAGAAAGAAATAATCACCGAGATTGAGACACTTCCTTGTTTCCTATTTCATGTGGCTCTCAGCAAGAGTTCTTCGTCGGCAGGCCTCAGATTTTGCCATAGATCAAAAGCGTGGGAGGTTACTTACCAGTGCGATGTACGGCCTCACATGGATATACGACTGATTTCTTATGTGTTATCTATTGTAACTAGCCAAATTATGTAATTAATTTAAGTATTACTTATCATGTTCTACCTACTTATGGGTGAATTTTTCTAAAGTAGTTCGCTACCGTTTGATATGAACTTCATCGTTATAATGAAATAACATATCGACTCATCCGTTGAACATCTAATGTACAACGATAACATATCGACTCATCCGTTGAGCATCTAATGTACAACGATAACATATCGACTCATCCGTTGAACATCTAATGTACAACGATAACATATCGACTCATCCGTTGAACATCTAATGTACAACGATAACATATCGACTCATCCGTTGAACATCTAATGTACAACGATAACATATCGACTCATCCGTTAAACATCTAATGTATAACGATAACATATCGACTCATCCGTTGAACATCTAATGTACAACGATAACATATCGACTCATCCGTTGAACATCTAATGTACAACGATACCAGTTACAAACACAATACAAAACGGTTTGTTAATATAAACAGGGGTTTAAGGTATAAGAAAAATAACAAGAATGAAATATTTACCAAAATGTAGTAGCTTACGATCAAAAATTGAGCAGAATTTGCTTTGATTGAAGTAACTAATTAGAGACCAAGGCTCAGTGTTTTTGTTTGTGCTTCAAAAACACTGACAATTGAGCGTGAGTTACGCGCATACTTAAAAAAAATAATTATAAATAATAATTATTTATTTTATAAAAAAAGAATTATATATTTTATAAAATATATAATTTTTGTTTAAAATTATTATTTATATAATTTTTATTTATAAAAAACATAATTATAAAAATATATTTTTTAAATATTAATTATTAAAAACTGTAAATGTTTTATTAAAAAATTATACAGGTTTTATTAAAAAAGAAAACCTTTTTCGAGCGACGGAAAGAATCCCCTTCGAGCTTCCCCCGCGAAAAAGAAAAGAAAGTACGGGTTAGGCTTAGTACTTTGACTATACTTTTGAATCCACATTAAGGATCCTACAATTCAAGGAATCAAAGATGTCAATGTATATACAATGAATGTTTGTTGGATGTAATAGTGGTCGATAAACAATGATATACGTCATTTTGGTTGCTCGTTTGCTTGTCATCGATGGGTTTTCTATATGTGGGCATATATCCATTAACATATCTAACGAGATAGGTGGTACCTTTTCTTTTTTCGTCAAGCTTTATGTTCTACCCTTATTTACACAAAGTATAACTTATACTTAAAATTAATCAGCATATCATGTACCAAATATTTTACCAAAACAAGAAAATTATAATCTTCACTTTTGGGCTTAAACAAAATTTTTGTTTGGAGTGATGATGGATTGGGTCAACTATTTGTTCTGGCCCATTATATATATACTCATTTCAAATGTGCAAAAGCACTATTCACGCTAAGCACTGTAGCAAGCTACAGTGCTTGGGCCGGCCCATATATTTTTTTTTACAATGTGTCAAAACACTATTCACGCTAGGGACTGTAGCAAGCTACAGTGCTTGGGCCGGCCCATTTTTTTTTTTTTTTTTAAATTGTTGGCACAAAATAGGGGGAAAAAAATGTTACAAAAGTACCGACGCATTCAGATAAAAAAATACCCGCGGTTACTATTCATCGGCCCAAAAATTTTTTATACCTGTGGTTACTGTTCATCGGCCCAAAAAAAAAAAAACTTTATACTCCCTCTTTCTTTTGTCAAAAATAAGAAGAAAAAAAAAATTACGTTTACGACTTTCTATCGGCCTGGGCCAAAAAATAAAATAAAAATATCCCCTTTATTGAAAAAAAAAATTTGTCATTTAATATGAGGAAAAAAAACAAACTATTAAACATGAGACCGAAGAAATTAACCGGAACAAAAAAAATGCCCCGTAATAACGCGCGAAAAAATAACGCCCGCAGCAACGCGCGGGTAATCTTTCCTTGTTATATTATATTATAGGAAACATCTATGGATTTTCCATTTCTTGATCAAATGATACTTGTAATCTTATATAACAAGAATGCCGAGATGTAGTACTTATACTGTAAGAACCAACCGTGACTTAAACAATTTGTTATACTACATGTATATTGTATCATATGCGTGATAATCATATAGATCATAAGACAACAATAATAATACATGATCCGGTTTAACCCAACATTATGCAAAACCGAAAAAGAACATGAGACGTTATACTCAAAGAGCACTAATTACCGCACCCATACAAAGCTCAAGTTTGAGATTTACCAGGACCGAGTAAGTAAATGAATTTACAGTAAGATGGCAAGTAACACAAAACAGTACATACGGCTACATATCCATTCATTCCACTAGTCAATATCAGCTCAAGGCACGCCACATAATCAGGAATGTCAGCCAGCCAATGTAAAGCTGAGATCGGGTGCAAATGGAACGACATCGGGTTCCTAATACTTATGTACTCCTGATCCATTTGGGTATTGCAGCGTTATGGAAGTCAACTGAGCATATCACTTTTCTGATGACATCCCAATTCGACCCGGCCACATGATGTGAGCCGTCATGAGCTTTTTCAAGATGTCGAGTAACTGAGAACTCACTTCCCGAGCCTTTCGTAGAGCTTTCACTTGTAAGTAATGAGTGATACACCAGTCTCCACAGTATTTGTTACCTTCCCATTCTTTGTAGATGTTGAGTAAGGTTAAATGATCTAATTCAGGCACGAAAAACTTTCCATGTGCATCATCGCTTTTTTCTGTCTGGGCTTACGGACTAAAGAATAGACGGGACTGAGAGCATAGATAAAATCGTTAAAATTTTGTTTACACAACTAAATTCTTTTCTTGTTAAAAGCAGTTTAGCGAGCTGTGAGTGTGGATCCAAAGGGAACTCAGTAATTTATATCCCAATATCAGTCAGACCCCCCTGTGTTGTTCAATGCTCCCAATGTTAAGTTCCCCAGATTCGAAATCAAGTAAATTGTTGATTTTTGACGAATTCAGACGCAAAAGTACGTTCCCCAGATTCACCCTCTGGATTTCTGGGACATGGTCGTGTTAAAGCATCACTTTTTAGTAGCTAAGTTAGTGCAATCTGACTACAACTTTCAACAAAATTCATTATGCATATACACCATGGTCTTGCACTAAGATGTATACTTGAACTTTGGTTATAAAAACAGTAAAACACGAACGTCTAATGAAACACCCGTAATCTCCACTTACACGTTTAACAGATGACTTAAAAAATACCAATAAAATCTCAAACACATATGGTAAGTTATCAGGAATGTAATGCACTCTTATGTCTCTTACAAGCATATTTGACAAAGTCATTAACGTTTATATAACTACGACATGCACTGCTCCTTGATGCAGTTACTTCCAAATTTCACCAAGAAAGCTTGGTATTAGACCTGAAAGCGTTCAAAAATAAAACCAAGTTAGTGATAACTTGTTAACAGACTCATGTAAAATCAGATTTTACAAAAAGGGAAAAGAGAGTACGTTATATATTTTGAAGCACAGCGAGAATACGCTGCAACTCACTGACAGTAATTTCTATTTTCATCCGCTCTGGTGGTGAATCCACAGAGCATGATACTCCAATTTTGATAGTTGCAACCAAACATTCTTCCACTTTCTTTGCATTCGCTTCCGTACTTTGCAACACAATTGCATCATTATCAATAACATCAATTACATGATCTGGGAATGCCATGTAAGCAAATTTATGAAGGCTAAGACCATCCTTAAACATGTCATCTGTGGGCCTTTTCCCGGTCATGACCTCTAGTAATAATATTCCAAAACTGTAGACGTCCCCACTACTTGTCATCTCGCTCCCGAGACCATACTCTGCAAATTATAAACAGTTAATTAATTTGTAAGTAAATTGTAAGTAAATTAAAAGAATCATGGAGTACTACCTGGAGGGGCATAACCAATTGTTCCTTTAATCCCGGTTGAGCTATTTTGGTTTAAGTCTGTACCAAGTAGTCGAGCTAAACCAAAGTCTCCAACATGAGCCACCATATCATCATCAAGCAGAATGTTGCTAGGCTTCAAGTCACCGTGAACAATCGTTGTTTGGCAGCGATTATGCAGATAATCAAGTGCTGTAGCAACATCTTTAAGAATATTTATTCTTTGAAGAAGGTTGAGTTTCGATGTATTTGCACTTGTATGAAGCCAATCGTGTACACTTCCACTGGGCATAAACTCGTAAACCAAAGCTTTAAAATCATTGCCTTGAAAATCAACACTTGAACATGAAGTTATTATCTTCAACAGATTACGGTGTCGAATATTCCGCCAAGCTTCACATTCTGCTAGAAAACTTTTGTGAGCTCCTCGATTTTGAAGATGTAAAACTTTGATTGCAACATATTTGTCATCTTCAGAATCGAGGATCCCTTTATAAACAGAGGAGAACCCACCCTCTCCAATTATATTTGCTACAGAGAAGCCATCTGTAGCCTTGAGAAGTTGACTATATGAAACTTTCATGAACCGTTCACTCCCTGATGATTGAGATGGTTGACTATTGCATTTCTTCTTACACAAAAGATACACACAACATAATATGATGAGCAACGTCGGTGCAATCACAATGAATAATATGAAGAAAGGAAACCTTTTTTTCTTACTACCCGTCTCCTTGCATTTGGGTAACTCAAGTGTATCCAAACCACCACAAAGCCTATTGTTCCCCAAAACCGAAAATGCACTTGCATTGGCAAACACTCCTAAAACGGGTACTTCACCCTCAAAATCATTAAAGGATAGGTTTAAATATTCTAAGGATTTCCATTTGTCTAAAAAGTGTGGAATTTTGCCTGATAAATTATTTTGGGAAATGTCTAGCACCTGCAATCCTCCTAAGGAACTTAATGATGATGGTATTATGCCTTGAAATATGTTGCTATTAAGGTATAATTCTGAAAGGCTAATGCACTCACCAAGGCTACTAGTAATGTTTCCTGATAAATTGTTGTAATTTAAATAAAGATAGCTCAACTTCTTGAGGTCTTTAATCTCAGATGGAATTGAACCAGACAACCTGTTTTGAGAAAGATCTAAAGCAATATCTAGTGATGGAAGTTGAAGAATTTGTTTGGGTATTTTTCCACTGAGTTTATTGTCTGCAAGGCTTAAAACAATAAGTTCTTTACACTTCCCAAGGCTTGATGGAATATGGCCTTCTAATTTGTTGGAAATTAAATAAAGGTTATTCAACAATGATAAGTTCCCGATTGCATTAGGGATAGGCCCTGAAAATTGATTCCTATGTAGAGCAAGAAGTTGTAGCTTTTGAAGTTTACCAATAGTAGTGGGGATTTTTCCTTTGAACTGATTAGCAGCTAAATTTAAAGTGGTCAAGCCAACTAGACTACCTACACTTGAAGGGAGGCTTCCAAATAACTGATTGTCCTGTACGGATAGAATGCTAAGTTGATCAGAAAGATTACCTATTGATATAGGAAGCACTCCTATAAGGTTGCAATCAGAAAGTAGCAAACTTACTAATCTGGTGCAGTTTTTCAAAGAATCAAAAAACCTCATGTCATCAACTTCTCCATGTCCATGGAAGTTGTTAGCATATAATCTAATTGTATATATATCTCTTAGTTTTGAAAAATCCATTGTCAACTTCCCACTAAAATTATTTTGACTCATTTCAAAATATCCTAACTTAGAACAATTAGAAAGAGAAGGTGGAAGAACTCCCGTCAGTTGATTATCCCATAACTGAAGGAGCTCAAGATTTGGGAGCTGATTACCAATTTCTGAAGGAAGACTACCAGTGAGGTGATTTTCAGATGATGAAAAATTCACTAGGAGTGAGAGGTTGAAAATGGAATGAGGGATGCTTCCATATAAGTTGCACTCACCAGAGTTAAATTCCCTCAAGCTTTTCCAAAGACCCAAGGTATCCGGAATGCTCCCACCCAGCGGGTTCCCGGTAGCAGAGAACCTTTCCATTGATGTAATATTCCCCAAAGAAGGTGGGATTCCACCTGTTAACTTATTTAACTGAATTACAAGAAGAGAGAGTTTTGAGAGTAAACTCATTTCCTTGGGTATGCTTCCAACTAGTTTATTTAGACCGAGGTGAAGCTCTTCGAGGTTAGAACAACCAGACAAGTTTGCCGGAATGACTCCACTGAACTTGTTTGCACCAAGATGAAGACGACATAGCCTGGATAGACGACCAAGTTCACGAGGAATGGTTCCTTGAAAACTGTTGTTCGGGAGATAAAGCTCACGGAGGAAGCTGAGGTTTCCTACATGAGGAGATAACGAGCCTTCTAAGCCTTGTGAATGTAGTATTAAAGCAGTCACTCGTTTGTGCCGCTTTCCACATGAAACACCACTCCAGTCACAGAAATGAAAAGAACGGTTCCACGATGTTAGAACTTTATATGGATCATGGGTAATCTTTGACTTGAATGACAACAACGCAAGATAATCGGTCTCATTACCACCATAGGAAGCAGACACTGTGGTGAAAGTAACAAATATTATTGTAAGACTATAAAAAAGAAAAGAAACACGAGAGGAAGCTGATAAGCAAATCATTGCTTGTGGTGAATTCATTTTAGGAAATTTACTTAAACTCTTAAGAATAAGTATTGGCTTTTTATAGTCGGGTTGAGCAAGACAATTTGATTGGAAATAACTAAATTCTACGCATAATCATATTAGGAATGACTTTAGGGAAGAGTTGGGGTAAGGGAGACTGCACTTATATTGCATAACCACTAGTAACACCTATTTTCTATCATCCACTTATTCCTTGTCTAACAATAATCATATCATAAAAGACTTTGAAGAAAACTTGGGAGTGGAAAGACTAGACTTTGATTGCATCATCCACTAATACCTTGACTAGTAATAATTATTTGCTTCGTGTTAATACTACAACAATATAATCTTACAAATGTTACAGATCAAAGTAAGATGCAACGCTTAACCAACATATATTATTGGTTGTTGGAATGTTACCTGACTTGAGTCAGTTGTGTCGTCTTTCTAGAACCAATCTCACCTACAACCACAACCACTTGATTCTCTCGTATTACCTATTTCGCAAAACGGTCATATATAAGTTAAACGTCACATTGAATTAAAATATAATTGTTCCTTAACAAGTAGAAACTACTAGTGTTAAAGGACTCTGGAAAACAAACTAACATATTGATGGAGGCCCAAGTATTGAAGAACGGGCTGACTTGTTTTTAGAAGCCCAAGAATACAATTAAATTAAATCATAAATAAATATGAAATATATTTAAAATAATTAATAAATAATATAATTAAGAAAAATAATAAAAAATTTTAATAAAAAGAAAATAAAAAATTGATAGTAAATTTTATAACAAATAATTAAAAAATAAATTTTTAAAAAAAATAATAAAAAATGAAAATAACAATATGACACTCACCACACCACACAGCTAAACAACAAAACAACATAACCACACAAAAATCTCCTAAAATACACCTCACCAACCACCCACCCCCCTGCCCCGCTCAAACTACCCAACACGCAAAAGCCCACCACCCTCAAACCCCCACACCTCACAAACCCACACCCAACCATCACCCCCACTCCCCAACCAATCCACTCCCTCACCAAACCAACCTCACCCCACCTCCCCACCCAACCCCCACCCCCCCACAAACAACACCCATACCCCCAGCAACCTCCCCCCCACCCAACCCATCCCCAACCACCCTCCCCCAACCCCACCGACCCCCCCCCCCACCTACCCCCCCCCATACTAACCGCAAGCGAACCCTCAACCAGCACCCGGGTTTTACCCCAAACACCCCCCCCCAACCCCCCCAACCAAACCAACGCACCACACACCCAACCAAATCCAACCCCACCAAACTCAACCACTCACAAAACCACCACACACCCCTAACCACAGAAGCTCCCCGAACCAACCCCAAAACACACAAAGCACCCCAAACCCCTACCGAACACCACCAATCACACAAAGCACCTACAAAAATTCACACCTAACCACCACACCAACAGCCCCCCCCTCATAGCAAATCCTACAAATTCACAACCCCCACAATACACACACCCCACCCACCCAACAAACAACCACAACCACAATCAACCACCCCACCCCCGACAACCGACACCCCATCAAACCCCGCCCCAACCCCCCTTCTCCCCCCCCACCCCAAACCTCTCCAACACAAAACACACCCCCACCCCACCCCACTCCACTCCCACCACACACCACAACAACCCCCCCACACCCAACCTACAAACGACATTTAACACACCACAACCGACAAGACCCAACACCACAAATACACACGACACACGTCCCCACACAAGAAACACTACACCCACCCACACCCCACACCACAAACCCACCAACCACCCACACACCCAACCAACTCCCAACGCCATACAACAACCCATCCCCAAACCCCGCAACACACACCCCCTACACGCCCAACCCGCAAATAAACAATCCCCCCACCCCAACCCCAACCAACCCCCACACCCCACCTCCATTTCCCACCCCCCCAACCAACAACCCCCACCGTCACCCCCACCCAACCTAAACTACATCCCCACACAACCCCCACACCAAATCACATCCCCCACAACCACCACACACCCTCACCCCCCCACACACCCAACAACAACCCACCCCCACTACCACCACCCCCCCAACCCCGCCAAACCCCCAACCACAAACACAAACCTACGCCACCACATCAAAAATTCCCCCCACCCACCAACAGACCACCAACCAAAACACCCCCAAGCCCTGACCACTCCCACCTCACATACCCACACCATCACCACCACACTCCACCCACACTGACACACCGACCCTCCCTCAAAAACAAAACACCCCACAATCCCCCACATCACTCCACAAGCAACAACCACCCAACACCCCCCACAAAACACCCCCCACCACCACACAAACACCCCTACCACCCACCCCTCCCCCACACACTCAAACCACAACCGCCCCTCACCGATACACATTACACACCAACCACTCACCCCACGCTCCCAACCCCCACAACACACACAACCACAAAACAACCCTCACGGACCCCCCCTCCGTCCAACCCTAACACAACGCACACGCCCCACACAAACAAAGCCCCCCAAAATGAATCCCCTAAACCCACCCATCCACCCAACACATCCCACACCAACCTGCCAACATACCCCACCACATACACCCACCAACCCCACCCCACAACCCCAACCACACTCCCCAACACCAACCAATTCCATCACAGA
Organism: Tanacetum coccineum; assembly: GCA_026074375.1. Classification (NCBI taxonomy): domain Eukaryota; kingdom Viridiplantae; phylum Streptophyta; class Magnoliopsida; order Asterales; family Asteraceae; genus Tanacetum; species Tanacetum coccineum. Next base: position 24,094 of record BQNB010013529.1, read on the forward strand.
ACACCCCCTCACCACACCAACACACCCCCTGCCCCCACAACAACCCACAACACCAAGCCACCCACACCCCCACCATTTATTACCTCCCCACCCACCAGCCAGAACACCCCCCTACCCCCCCCACCCCCCACGACCCCCCCAACACAAACCCCCCCCCAAACACCACAACCCCCTACACCCATACACCACCCCACTCACCGCACACCCCCTTCCACCACCCCCAACACCGCGACAAGACCCCACACCCATCACCACCACAATCTACCACCCCCTTCCGCGACACCCCCCCCCCACCATACACACAACTCAACCAACCCCACCATCCAACCGCACCAACCCCCCCACCCCCACACCCACCCCCCCCCCCCCCCGCAAACGACACACCCAACCACCCCCCAACCACCGACACCTCACAAACAACCCCCACAGCCCATCACACAAACATACAAACCCCAAACTAACCCCCGACCCACCAAACGACCCACAAACCCACTCAAAATCCCAACACCTTCAAAACACCCACACAAAAAAACCCAATCCACCCCAACAACACACCCAAACACACCACACTCCAACACCACCCCACCCCAACACCCACAAACAAACCCCACCCCCACCACCACCATCCCCCAACCCAAAACTTAACCACCCCTCAACACACACCACACCCCTAACACCCCAACCCCAAAACAAACCCCCCTAACTCCCATTCATCCCCCCTGATCACCCCCCCCCTCACTAACCCCAACCCACCCCACCCACCCCATCTCCCACTCCCACCACCACCACCCCTCCGCACCCACAACCCACCCCACCCCCACACACCACCCAACCCCACCCACAACCAACCCCGCACCCACAACCCACACCACCCACCCCGACACACACAAACATCCCCTTCAAAACACACTCCCACACACAAAAGCACCACTCACCCACCACACCATTCACACATAAAACCCCCGACACACCCGCCCCTCGCACCAACCCAAACCCCTCCACCCTCAGCACCCCATACAACCACACATCTCACCCACCCAACACACCAAAATCACCACCCCCAAACAACACCTACCACGACACCCAACCCAACACACACAACACACACCCCCCTACCCCACCCCCCCCCCCCCCCCGCCACACCCCCACCCACCTACCCCCCCAATAACACAACCCACACCCAACACCCAAAATCACACTCCAAACACCCCCACCCTACACAACCCCCCCAAACCCCACCCCCACACCCCATCAACCACCCACACCACGTCCAACCCCCCCTAACCTAAACCACCACCACTCCCCCCCTCCCCCCCCCACTATCCCCCCACCCCGCGCCCCACCACAATCACTCCCACGCCCATCCAAAAATCCCCCACAACCCCACACCCCCGCCCCACCCATACGACCACACCACCCTTAATCAAAACAACTACCCACACCCCCACTCCCCCCAACCAAACCCAAACCACCCACCCATACACTAAACCCCCCCGCACCCAAAAAACAGCCACCCCCCCCAAAGCCACACCACCCACACACACCAACACAACAACACACCACACCCCACCCCCGCAACCACACCCCCACAACAACCCCCGACCACCCACACCCAACACCCATCAACAATACAAACACCGCCCACCCAGCACTCACACACCAAACCCAACTCCGACCACCACCACACCCCCCAACCCCAGCCCCACTCCCAACCCCACACCCCTACCCCAACCCCACACAATCACCCACCCACACCAACCCCACAATCTGCCCCCCAACCCAACACACACCACAACCTCCAACCCCGCATCTAACACACATCAAACCCACGCCCCTCAATCACCGACAACACAGCTCACAGCACCACCCAACAGCCACCCCACACAACACACACAACCACACCACCGCCATCACTCACCCAACACCACACCCCCCCAATATCACAACCAACTTCTCTAACTCCCACCACCACAACAAAAACCCAACCCACATCCGCCCACACCACCCCCACCAAAAACACCTCCCCCATCCACCACGAACCACAAACACTCGACCGACACCCCCCCACAAAACAACACCCCCCACAACCCCACACACAAAATCCAAAACACAAACCCTAACCACTAACTCCCACCCCCCCAAAAAACGCCACATAATCCCAACACCACCAGCCACCTACACTACCAACCAACACACCCAACAACAACCACCCACCCGACTCACCCATAATCCCCAACACCCACAACCACACCAACAACCCCCTCACCCAAAAACCACACACACACCACAATCTCAAACCAACCCCCACACCCAACCAGCACCACTACATACCAACACGCTACCCCCAACACCCCACCAACATCCAGCCACCCCGACACCATCACCCATCACATCCCAGCCAAATAACCCCAAAAACACACCCCTACACCATACCCCCCCGGTTGATTGCCACACCACAACCCAACACCCCTCCCCATACGCAACCACTACTACCACCCAAACACCACACAACCCAACCCACCCCCACCACGCACTTAACGACCACCACCCCGCGCACCCCACCCCCACCCCACCACACCCCCAACTACCCACCACTCCTATCGCCACCCATACAACACCAACACCACCCCACCACACACCCAACCACACTACCCAAACTTCCCCCCGCACACACTGCCCAACACCCCCGCAACACCACATCCAACCCGCCCGCAACAACCAACTACAATCCTCCAACACCCCAACGCTTTTCCTAATTACCAACCATCACACACAGCACAACCCTCCACCACACCCACAACCTCACCCCCAACAAACCGAACTCCCCATTCACTACCCCCCCAATCTCTCATCACCCCAAACTAATTAGCAAACGACACACACACCACCCACACACCTCCCCCACATCCAACAATGTTTCACACCCCCCACCCCTCCAACCCCATCCCCGAACCCAGCACCACCACAAAACAACCACACCCATACACCCCCGCCACACCACCCACTACCCAACACCCCATTAACTCCACCCCATAAACAACTTCTTCGCACCATCACACCATGACCAACCCCACACCAAACCCCCTCCACCACCCAATCCCCAACCACCACACCCCACCCCCATGCAAACCCCCAACCAACCCACCACACCAACACCCCCCCCCGACCCCCACCTCCCCAACCACAAACCCCCCCCAACCCCCTACCTACCCACGACCATTGTTGTCCCCCCCCACCCCACACCACAAAAAACTAACCACCAACCCACACCCACAAACAATTCACCCCCCCCCCCACAACAACCACAAAACCCGCCCAAACCACACACCACACACAACGAACAACCACATCCAAACACTCCACCACTCCCCCCACCCCCAAAACAACACAACAAACTTCCCCACCCTCAAACCCAAACACCCCTCTCCCCCGTGACCCCCCAAAACATCCAACCCCCCCACTCTCCACCCCCCCATCAACGACCACCCCCACAATATCACCAACCACCCCACACCACCCGCGCCCCCTACAACCACACCGACTAAACAACCAACCACACACGATACCCCCACTCAACAGCCCAACGAAGCACACCCCCACACTCTACATCCCCAGCCCCCAACACACCAAACAACCACCCAAACAACACACCAACGAAAACCCCACCCATCAGACCAAACCCACACCCACCCCCACCACCAACCCTCCCACACACACCGCCTCCCACTACAACCGCCCACACCCTACAAACACCCCCCCCAACACACGCCCGCACCCCACACCCCACCGACTACCCACCCCCACACACCACCGCCCACAACCCCCCAATCACCCACCACACACAACCAAAATCAACAACCCTGCACACCCAACCCCACCCCCACAGAAAAACCCCCAACACAACCCCGCCAACCCCTACCCACCCACACACCCCCCACGAACTCAACCAAAACCCCATACAAACCACGCCTCTCCCCAACAACACACCCACACCATCAACACACACCGAAACACCACCCAACACCACCCCAACAACCCCCAACCAAACAACACACAACACAGCTGCCTAGAGGCCACCCCACCCCCCAACATCCCATAAACACCCCCCCACCCGAGACCACCCACGCTCAACACCCTCCACCCAGAACCCCGACACGCTCCAACCAACCCCACCACCCCAACCACCTAGCAGCAATACCCCCACACCCAACCTACTCCACCATCCACACCACCCGCACAATAACCCCCAAACAACCACCCCAACTCCCCCCACCACCCCCCCCTCCCCCAACACCCACACCAATCCACACACCCCAACCCTCAAACACGCCTCCACCACGCCACCTCACCCCCAACCCTACAACCCCAACCACACACACCCACCAAACACCACTCCACACCCCACCACACACCCCAACATACCCCACCCAATCCCCCAAAAACCACCCCCGCCTCACCCACCCACACCCAAACCCACACCAAACCCCACCCCTCTACAACCCCACCCGCCCGTTCCACCCCACACACCCATCACCCAGAATGTTCAACGCACGCCCACAACACAACCTACCCGCAGTACACCCAACCGCCACCCACCCCACACACAACCAACATACAACGCACCCCCACACCACCAACACCCCCCCTCTAAGCCTACACCCCCAACCCTCCTACCCCAACAGCCACTCAAACCCCCCACCCCGGACCTCCAACTCACCCACCATACAACGCCACCCCCCAAATCCACACCCCCCACCCACGAACACCATCCCACCCACCCCCCCCACCACCACCCCACCCCCACACCATCCCCTACCCCAACCCACAACGCCCACCATCCCATACCACACAACCCCCCCCAATCCACAAAAACAGCCACCATCACTGAAGACCCAACAAACACAAGTCGCCGGACACCTATCTCCACAACACCACCGCGGAAGCCCCCCACACCAACACATCACAAACGACCCCCACCGAACCCAACTCACCACCACCCCCCCAAAAACAACCAACACATCCACCACCCACGATCCCAACACCAATCATCCAAAGCCCCACTCACCCCCCCCCACAACCCAACCTCCTTCCCACCCCACCCACCACCACAAGGTCCCCACACCTACCCCGCCACCCAGCTCAAGACCCCAACTCCACTACACCCCCACCCAACACCACCTTACCCCCACCCACCTACAAACACCCACTACGCCTCAACCCACCCAGCCACTACACAACCCCACCCCCCACCCACCCCCACTCACCCCCCCACACACACGAAGACAGGTCCAAGCAAACTAACACACGACCCACACTCCCCACCACCAACCCCACCCCCTCCTACCACACTCCCAACACCACCCCACCGACCACAGACACCCCCCCAATACCGACCCACAACACTCCAAATCACACACCCATCACCACCACTCTCCCATAAGACCCACCGCCGCCTCCTCAACCCCAATTCCAAAAACCCGACTCCCTAACCACCAAACCACAAACGAATCACCCCATCACCCCCACAAACACCAACACCCCCCCCCCCCACACACCACACACCCAGATCCACCACCCCCCACCAACACAATTACCACACCAACCACCTCCACCCCCATCACACCAACCGACCCCAAACCCTAACCATACCCAACGCCTCCCCCCCACCCCCCCAAAACATCACACCACCCGCCAAACAACCCCAACCTACGCCAATACCCACAAAACCACCAAAACAACCCAACCATTCACCCGACCCCCTCAACCAACACCCACGAACCTGACGCCCCAAAGAACCACACCACACCGCCCACAATCCCAACCTACCACAAAACCACCAACAACCCCCCACAACCAATCCAAATCCGAACAACACCGAACTAAACCAAACCCAACCTCACACCACCCCCCCCCCCACCCCCCCCCCCACACACAAACCCAAGCACCACGGCCCCCCCCCACACACCCATCAACCCCCAAACACACCCCCCCACGACACATACAACCCCACGACACACCGAGCCACCAGCCCCCACCACTAACCACAAAACACCCAACCCCCACCCCACCACAAAAAGAACCTCCCCAACACGACCAAGCACAACCCGCACCAACATCACCCCAACCCCAACCCCAAAACACACAACCCCCAATCCACCATACACCCAACTCCACCAAGCCACCCCACATCCCTCCGCACACAACAACCCAACCGCCAATCACTACCCCCCGACCAAACCACCCGACCACTTCGCAAACACCACCCCTCAAAAACACTCCCTACACCCCACACCCCACCAACAACAACAACCAATACATCCCCTACCCATCTCCCCTTCCTACGCCTCACCACGCCCACACACCAAGTACCGCACTCACACCCCCCCACCCATCCCACCCAACACCCACACCAACCCTCAACCCCAAAAACCCGACCAAACGCCCAACCCACCCCCACACCCCCCCCAACCACCAACACTCTAAAAAAACACACCCACCGTCACAACTACCCCTCCCACAAACATCACTATCATCCACCCCCAATACCTACCCAACCCCCCTTAAGCCCAACCACACCCAACACAGCCCCTAACACCATCCAGAGCACACACCCCCCACCACCCAACACCCCCGCCACCGCCCTACTACTACATCATGCACCTACCCCTCCAACCGTCCCACACCGAACCACCAGCCACATTACCCAATCCACGACCAACAATCAATGAACAATAACCCCTCACACCCCCCACACCCCTTACCCTCACTCACAATCCCCCCAACCAACTCACAACCGCCACCCCACCACCAAACAGCAATCCACCACAAATCACCACCAAACCCAACACAAACCCCATACAACACCACACAAAACCAACCACCAAAACCGCACACCTACCCAACCAAACCACACCAACCCCCTAAAACCCCCAACCACCAAAACAAGACAACCCCCCACGCTCTCAACTCACACAACCCACCACCCACTCCCAACCTCCCGACCCCCCATTCACTTCCCCCCCCACCACCCCAACCCAGTCCAACCCCGACCCCCCCCCCAACACACCCAACTACCGATCCCAATCACACACCTCCTACCACCAATACCAGCCGAACCCGATCGCAGTCCATTCCCAAACCACACACAAACCACTCCACCACCAAAAACCACCCAAATACAACACTTTCAACCAGTTGCAAACCCACCGCTCAACCCATCACCACCCAAACACACCCCCCCCCACCCCGCCCCCCCTATCACACACCACCAACCCACACGAGCCCAACACCTCACAACCATCACCCATACCATAGCACTCAACACACCACAAACCACCACCAACCACCACAACCCACATAAAAACAACCTACCACCACAAAAAACACCCACACCACCCAATCAAACTAAACCACCATTCAACCCCCAGCCACGCTCCTAAAACCCCAAGCTCACCCGCGAACCTACCCCACCGCGACACCCCACCACTATCACACACACCCCCACCCCACCCCAACATCAACACACCCCATACCCACACCACACCCCCCACCACAACCCCCAACCCACCCAAAACCCCCCCCCCCCCCCCCCCCACCATACCAGCACACACAAGCCCACCCACCCCCCCCCCCCAAGCTCAACCCAACCACCGACCACAACACTCCTATCCACCCACACCACCATCTACCACCTCAACCCCGACACTCGTCCACATACGACGGCCCCAATATCCCCCCACCACCCCCCCAAACAACCCAGGAGCACCCCCCACAGCACAATAACCAAACAAACCCACCAACAACTAACCACCAACACACCAACCACCACCACACACACCCCACCACCAACCCCGCCACTACCCGCACCATTACCGACACCCACACCCCACCCACATCAACCCCCACCAACACACTACTACATCACAGCCAACCACAAAAGCCCACACAAACTCCTACCTAATAGCCACCAATCTCATCCAACACTCCCTCATACAACCCCCACTCCCCCCCCAACAACCCACATCCACCCAAACCCAGAACAACCCACCACCACCACACTACCCCAATACACCGCCCTCCACACACCCACCACCCCCCATCCAACCACACCCCCCCCACAAATCATCCACAGCAAACCCCCCACCAAACACCCCCCCACCCGACACCCACACCACAACCACTCTAACGCCCACCACCCTACACACCCTCCCACCACGAAACACCCAAACCCCCCACACCCAACAAGTACACCCAGCCCCCCCCCACACAAAACACAAATACCCACACCTCCTCCCACCCCCACCCCCAAATCCAAACCGCAAATCACCAACGAGCCAAGCACCCAACCACACTTCACCCCAGCACCCATCCCACCCCAACCAACACTCAACCACCAAATACAACCCCACATTGAACTACCCCACCAACACCACCCCCAACAACACACAGCCTCCACCCCAATAACCAAATCACCCCCACATCTAACCTCCCCCAACCCACAACAAAACAAGACCACCAAACCCCCACGCACCCCACCTGCCACCAACACACACCCCCAACACACCACCCCCCCATAAGCTCCCCCCAACCACCCCATGCCCCCCACAACACCCAAACCCTCACCCAAAACACCCCCCCCCATCAATATCACAACCGCAGAACCAGCACCAACAATAACCCCACCCCCCCCCCAACCAACCAGAATCCGCAACACCAGGCACACCCCCACTCACCTAACCCCACCCAACACCAATTACTCTACCACCACCGACCCCAACACACAACCACCGCCTCCCACCCACAAAACACACTCAAAAACCCCCAAATGTATCACTCCCCCACCCCACACCACCACCAACCACCGACTCCCCCCGACACCACCAACCGAGCCATCCAGCTCCAAACCCATCCCTCGAACCACACATCCCAATCCACCCACCCACAACACCCCAACAACCCTACACCCCACCCCCCCACCCACTCCCCCCGCATCAACCGCCCCGAACCACCAATCCAACACCCCCCCCAACTCCCCCCCGCACCCAAGACACTAATACCTCCCGAACAAAACCCAAGCCCACAGCACCTACAACCACTACACACCCCCCACAACAGCACACCAACCACACCCACCTCGTCCCAACCACCAACACCCACCCCCACCCACCCCCAGGACACCTACACGACCCTATACTCCCACCACCCCACCCCCCAACACCCCACACCCAACCCCCAACACACGCAACCAAACTCGCCAAACTAATTTCAAAACCCCCCCAAACCCCACCCCCTCAACCCAATCAACCACCAGTATAATCATCACCCACCACAACATCACCCCCACAAACCCAAACACCCCTCTACCCCCCAACCCACACCCCCATACACACCCATCACAACGATCCATCCACCACATAACCAACCGCGCACTCCAACTCAGATCCCCTCCAACACACACATCAACACCAACACCCCCTACACAAACCCACACCACCACAAGCCGCCCCCGCACACACCCCACCAAACCCCATCACATTCCCCCACACCACCCACAATTCAAACTCCACCACACCACCACCTCACCACCCAAACCCTTATTTAAACCCACCCCCCACCCCAACAAACATAATTCACCCCACCCACAACCACTCCCTATAAAAACCCACCGACTCTCCCCCCCCTCCGCTCATGCCCCGCACACACATCCTCACCCATAACCCCCACACAAACTTCACAAACACCTACACTCCCCCTTACCAAACCACACCACTCAAAAACCACCAAACCCACAACCGTAACAACCCAACCACCCATACGCAACACACCTCTACACACACACCAACACAAACACACCCCCCCTCCACACCCAAACACACACCACATACTACACATATCCAACAACCCACAAACACCCATCGCCCGACACACAAAAGTCATCAAACCCACACGAATCAACGCGACACCCACCCCAACAACACCCCCCCAACAATTACAAAAACACCACCCCCCCCCCACCCAAACACCAATCAATTTCTCAAACAACACTCCAACACACCAACAGACCACCACCCACCCTTTCAACCAAACCCCCCCCCACCAATGCCCCCGACCCCACCTCCACACCACAACCCATCCACACCATCTACCCCGCCCCACACACCCAGCACAACCACCACGATAACTCCACCCCCCAAACACAACACCCTCGACCCACCCAAACCAATCACCACACACAACCGACCATCAAACACCTTAAATGCCCCCAAACCCCGCCTTCCAAACCACTTAACACCTAACCCCCGACTCAGAGACCCCACCACAACCACGCCCTTCCACACCTCCCAACCCACCGCACCACTCCACACCCCCCCGACCAACAAACACCCCACCGAAACTAACCAATCCCCTCACCAATCCATCCACAATCCCACAATCACACACTCAACCCTTCCCTCCACCACACCACTAAACCACACCACCCCCCACCCCCAACCAAAAACCCAAAATCCACACCACCAACCTAACCCACAAATACATCACCACATCACTCCACCACCCTAACAACAACACCACTACACAACCTCCTTACACCCTGAACGATCCCCAACAACACTAACACCTCCTCACCCCCACTTACCTCCAAAAACCAACACACCACACGAAGCCTTCCCAATCCCACACACCTCAATTCGCACAACCCCCAGACAAAACCAACCAACATCCCATCAACACCCCACACTTAACAAAACCCCCCAACCAACGAATATCCCACCCGAACCCCACCACCCCACCACACCACCCCCACCCCCACCCGTACACCACCATACCTTACCCCACCACAACCACTTCCCCCTCAACGCAACCCCCCCACCCACACCCAAAACAACCCTCAATGCCCCCATCCCCACAACCCACGCTCACATCACCACCAACCCCCCCCTCCCCCCACCCCTCCCCCACCCCCTAGACCTCACAACCCAACCACCCCCCCACAACAATCACCAAATCACCCCCAACAGATTTCCCTTCACAAAGCTCCCAAACCCCCCCAAAACCACACCCACAACCATGCATCCCACCCCAGCCAACCCCCCACCCCATCACACACCAAAACACAAAACAGTAACACAAACCCAACTTCCCAAACACCCCCTCACACCGCCCACACACACCCCCCCCAACGAAACCCACAATCACCCACCACAACCCTCCCCCAACACCCACACGTCACCAAACCAACCCCGCCCTACACCCACAAAAAACCACAACCCCCCCACCCCCCCCCCCAACATCCCCACCAACAATGCTAACGACCGACACCCCCCCAACCAACACTACAACCCCCAACCCACACACACCCAGCCAAAATCCCACCCCCACCACCACCCACCCCCCTCACCAACACAAAATCCCAAACCATTACCCATAACCCCACCACACCCCCCCACCCAACCACCTAACCCTCCCCGACAACCCCACACCCCACAATCCACCCACAGCCCCCCCGAACACCACCCCACCCCAAAACAACAAGCCCACAAAAACCCACCCCCCCACTCTACCCCACAAAAACCAACTCCCACCCTCTCCACAAAACCCCTCACACCCCAACAAACAATCCCCCCAACACACCCCCACGCCTCACCCCACCAACACACCCCATACCCAAAACCCCAACCCCGACCACACACCCCCCTTATCCTATCACCCCAACCCAATCCGACACCCCCCCCCCCCCCACCACCACACCTACCTCGCTCCACCACCACGAACACCCACCACCACAACCACCCCCCCAACCCCCACCACACTCCATCCCAAACACCCAAACATCCCCAACATACTAACTCCACCCCCACCACCCACCAGCTCCCACCAACCAACACACTCACAATACCCCCACCCAAATTGTCATCCCCACACACTCCCACCCAACAACCACCCACACACCCCCCCACCCACCCACCCGCCACCCCCCCCCTACCCCCTAAACAACAAACCCCACACCCCCATCCACCCCCAACGAAACACACTAACACTCACACAAATCACTCTCACGCCACGCCCAATAAAAAAACACCAAACCCACTCAACCCAACCACCTCCCGTCATCCAAACACCCACCCGCCACCCACCAACACCCCCCCCACACACAACACACACAACACCATACCACCCACCCTACGACCCACACCCCAACCCACCCACTACCCACCACCCCAAACCCCACACCACACCCCCGCCCACAAACCCGAGGACGAATTTTGTCTACCCAAGGGGGAATGATGGAGGCCCAAGTATTGAAGAACGGGCTGACTTGTTTTTAGAAGCCTAAGATCGTGTGAAGAAAAGGGCTTCAGTAAAACAGCCATAACTTTTGATCCGTAAGTCCGTTTCAGGCCCATAACCACTCAAATCGAAGAGAGGCGGACGCCGCTGTAACCAAAGATGCATTTTCCAATTTTACAAAGTCAAATTCTAGACCCCGGTTTGATCAAAGATGCATTTTCCAATTTTACAAAGTCAAATTACAAGCCCAAGACTCCCAGGTTTCGTTCCCTAACTTTTCTTATTCTCAAACCCTTAATAGCATGGATCGGGATTATCTTGAAAGACCGGTGACTCATGAGGAAATCAAGAAGGCCGTTTGGGATTGCGGTAGTAGTAAAGCTCTGACGGATTTTCCTTTGCTTTTGTGAAAAAATATTGGGACATCATTAAGAAGGACCTGCACGATTTCATTAATTTCTTCTTCGCCTCATGTGATATGTCTTATGGAGCTAACTCCTCCTTCTTCACCCTCAATCCTAAAGTTAACAATCCTACTCTCATCACTGATTTTCATCCTATATCGCTCATTGGTATCCACTACAAGATCATTGCCAAGATTCTAGCAAACCGGTTATTTAAAGTGATTCATAAGATTGTTAGTAAAGAGAAATCATCATTCATAGTTGGACGTCAAATTCTTGACGGCCCTATCATTCTCAGTGAAATCATAGAATGACAAAAAAAAACAGCTTCTCATTTTTAAAGTGGATTTTGAAAAAGCTTTTGACTCTATCAGAATTACTTTGATCATATTCTCGATAGTCTCGGATATGGACTTAAATGGCGTTATTGGATCAAAACCTGTCTTTCATCTTTAAAATACTCTATTCTTGTCAATGGTAGCCCTACGTCTGAATTCTCTATCAATCGTGGCCTTAGACAAGGAGATCCCCTATCTCCCTTTCTTTTCATTCTTGTCATGGAAGGTCTTCATAATGCCTTCGCTGATGCTGTGGGTAATGGTCTGATCAGTGGTATTAATATTAATAACTCGTCTATCAATATTTCCCATCTTTTCTTTGCAGATGATGTGATAATTACTACTGGCTGGAACGCTAGAGATCTGGAAAACATCATTCGTGTTCTCCATGTTTTCTATCTTGCTTCGGGGCTCAAGATTAACATCCACAAATCTAATATCTACGGTATTGGGGTTAACGAGGATGAGGTTTATAATATGGCTAGTAACGCGGGATGTATTGCAGGTAATATCCCTTTTAATTATCTTGGTCTTCCTATTGGCTCCAACATGAAATCCATTGCCAGCTGGAAGATGTTAATTGATCGTTTCCGCTCGAGACTCTCAACTTGGAAAGCCAGTCTCCTTTCTATAGGGGGTCGTCTGACCCTTATCAAGTCTGTGTTAGGAAGTCTCGGCATCTATTATCTCTCAATTTTTAGAGCCCCTGAATCGGTCCTCAATGATTTGGAAAGAATTCGGTCTAACTTCTTTTGGGGAGGTAATCAAGATGGCAAGAAAATGGCATGGGTCAAGTGGCCTATTATCTTAAATTCTTATGATAATGGAGGTTTAAACATTGGTAGTCTTAAAGCTTTTAACCTTGCTCTTCTCCAAAAATGGCGTTGGAAGTTGTTCACTTCTCCAAATGATCTATGGGTTAAAGTCGTTAAAGCTTTTCATGGTCATGAAGGTGGTTTTGATAATAATGGCTGCAGTTTCAAGGGTACATGGGCTAACATTGTTGGATCCTCAAACTTCCTTCACTCGAAAGGTATCATTTTGAATAATTCTTTTCGTTTTAATACTGGTTATGGAACTCGTATTCGTTTTTGGAAAGATATATGGGTTGGTGAGGCCCCTCTCTCTATCAGGTACAATCGTCTTTATCGCCTTGATCAAGACAGAGATTGTCTCATCATCGACCGTATCATTAATGGACAATGGCATTGGAATTGGTCCAGGATCAATATTGGTGTTCGAAATCTTGCTTTTTTCGCGACATGTTGAATTTGATTGGCCAACTAAATATTGTAGCTAACGAAGACACATGTGTTTAGAATCTTGGCCTAAATGGTACTTTCACGGTGAATGATGCTCGTAATATTATTGACCAAAAGACTCCCCTTCTCTTCCCTCTACTTCTTGGGACAAAATCATTCCCCGCAAGGTTACTATTTTTATGTGGAGATTGTCATTGGATCGGCTTCCTCACAGGTTGAATCTCTCTTTGCGTGGAATGGATATTCCAGCTATTTCTTGTTCCTCTTGCAATGCTAACGTTGAATCTGCCAATCATATTTTCTTTGAATGCATTATTGCTTCTGATTTATGGAAGCTCGTGTATAGATGGTGCGAAATCCCCTTTGTCCAAGCTTTATCTTTTGAGGCGTTTAAAGATTAGATTTCCTCTTGGCATGCTCCTAAAGAAAAGAAACACATACTTTTCATCATTTCTACCTCAGTTGTTTGGTGGCTTTGGAGATTCCAAAATAGTGTTACTTTTAACTCTCAACCGTTGAGGAAAAATGACATTCTTGATTATGTTCGTTCTACTTCGTTTTCTTGGCTCCATAACAGAGGCAATTTGATTTTATCCTGGACGGATTGGCTGAAGACCCCTCTAATGACCGCGTGTTTGGACAATGGTTGAATGCTTTGTTTCAGAAGGCTGCTTTCTTGCCTCTCCTTCTTTCTCGGGGCTTGTTTGGGGTTTCTTCAAAAACCGCCTTGGAGTGAAAACCGGTGGCTCGGCCTCCGTGGTGGGGGTTTTTCTTTTGGCGTAGTGAAAACCGAATGTTCGACCTCCGTTTCAAAAGTTTTTTCATCCTTTTAGTTTCCCTCGCAGTTAAAGTCTCGGGTTGCATCTTTATGCTTTTATTTTTTGTAATTCATATGTACTTTTAAGTTTCTAGCTCCTTGCTAGACTCTTTTTTTTAATATATTATCAGCCGTTAAAAAAAACCAATCAGGAGTGGGTAATCTTTATAAAAACATAAATGATATATGTAGTTGGCATTAAAGACCGACACGTCATAAATATATATGACATATGTAGTTGGCATTAAAAACTTACACGTCATAAATCATTGACAAAACTAGCTAGGGGTAGGTGCGTAGTTGCAAGCATTGTTTGTTTGATTTATGAAAACATCTCCCCTATATAATACAATGTAACACCCCCATTTTGGTAATATAGCAGTGGAAGTTAATCTGGGGTATTACTTCATGAATCATAGAAAACGACTCAAAAAAGACGTTTTTAAAAGATACATTATCATTCATTTAAAATCAGAGTTTTACAAAGGCAAGTCCCAAAATCTAGAAACATAAAATGTGAATGATAACAAGTTTTAGCCATCTTCAAGTCCATGTCACTCCATGCCATAAGTTGCTCAATTACCTGGGATAAACATGCATAAAAAGGGTCAACACACAGGTTGAGTGAAATTCATAGGTTTGAAATGTAATAGTTGAATACAAGTTATAATGGAAATATTGGCATTGCAGGGACAATTATCATGGAGAACATTATTATTGCATCTAAGCTCATGACACCAATACGTTAACAGGGAATATCACCGTAGTGATATTGGTTAGGGACAGATGTCCCCGTGGAAAAGGTAACTTGCCAAGGTTACCTATTGGGACAAATATAGAGCGTTTGGCTACCCTAAGCATGGGTATACAAACGGGAGCCGTCACCCCCAATAGATCTATTCACAATATTCACGTTTACTCGTAAGCAATTAATGGTTCATGATATGGAAATAATGGCATCGAAGCTACTTAGGCAATAATATATCTGGATAACATACATATCTGGATATCATACATTTAGAAAACACTTGTATTCATGGTTTAAGCATGTATCCCCCTCATGGGTTTATAAAATATAAGAGATTTAAAAGTGAGGCTATGAACTCACTTGATAGGTAGTTGTATTAAATATTCCAAAATGAAAGTTGACGACTTTATCACGATCTTAACAAGGAAGGTTGATATAGCAAATTGATAGTAAACAACCACGTCACGCAACCTGGGTAAATATGTCAAGTCTTAGGAAGATTATACTTTATAACTTTGGTTTTAATAGTTTAATATTGTTATGAGTTGGATTGGAGAGTTTGGAATTATTGTATCACTGTTCGCGCCATCATAATTCAGAGGTCATTCAGTAAACGTTTGAGGATCTAGGGCACTTTAAATCGTAAACCCAACAACTCAGTCAGAATGTAATACCAAGATGAAACCCCTTAATATGAAGCTCCCTAGTATTGTGATACGATATAATCGGTTTTAAGCGTTTTGATCAATATCTGGAAATGATAAGCACGACAAGCGTTAATTAAAGTTATGTATTGTAAGGTTTTGAATATATTTTTATACTTTTTCAAAATGTTACATTTTAGACCCTTGAGAATGAAAAATGGCAAAATATACCCTTGAAGTTTGCACTTTTACGAGTTTGGTCCTTTAAGTTTAAAAGATGTACAAAGTAAACCTTGCACTTTGGAAAGTGACATAATAGACCCCTATAGTTATAACTTTGATAAATGACATTTTTAGTCCCTTTAGTTATAAGTTTCAGAAAGTTATGATATATACCCCTTGCATGGATAATATTTACAAAACAAGTCTGAATTGCCATGCAAGCTTATTTTAACATTCCAAATGACATTTTCAGGTTATAGCTTATTAATATAAGCTAAAATATGAAGGTTTAACTTAACGAAAGTTCAGATTAAAGATTCGTTAAGCTAGAAATCAAAACGGGTCGAACTAGGGTTTTATAATGAAAACGCGTAGGTTTTTAATTCAGATTCCTTAAAGACTTGATAAAGTGGTTATAATAACATTAGTTAAGCATGTCAGGATAGATTATAACAATATTTTATCATATTAGCTCATAGATTCAAGAAAAACATGAAGTTAGGGTTTTGGGTGTACGGTTTTGGATCAAAATGGAAAATGAGCATAAATTGAGTTATAAAACTTTAAAAAGAGTATATTTAGGATCATATGGACATTATAAGAGTGTAGGAGCAGATATGAAGACCATAGAACCTGTGTTTGAGATTATAGCTTGAAAACGGGTCGAAATCAGGACTTTTAGCTTCGTACGCCTAGAATAACGACTCCGGGGCTTCTTTTCTTGGTTTCTTTTGCTTCACTTCTGTTATTGAGACTTCTTAGGACCTCTTAGGATCTTCTTTGAGCAAAGGATTGCTGCTATTAAGGGTTATAGAGGAGGAAGTGGGTGATGAGTTAGAATGAAGAGTTTTGGGTCCTATTTATACACGAATTGAGCTTGGAGGCCAAGGGATGCTTATGCTTGATTCTTGTACATGTGGAGAAGCTAGAGGATGATGAGGAGAGGCTACATTATGAGTTTCTAGGGCTAGAAACTAGCTTGAGAGTGTTGGTTTGTTCTTATGATGCCGCGGCTAAAAAGAGAGACAATGGGGTGATGTGGCTCATTTTTGGACCAAGAAATGAACCAGATATTTAGGAGAGGTGCTTGTAAGCAGCTTAGGGATGGAGGTGCTTATCATTGAGGTGCTTGGTTGCAAGAAAAACTTTCAAAATGGGTCAAATTGCAAGGATTGTGGGTCGCGGGTACATTAGGGCTCGAATTAAGTTTTCTAGCTTGGAATTCGAGTACATTGATGGTATAAGCATGGATTAATGATCACAAGGTTTGTACTAAGGATTATAATTAAGAATTGATAGGTGGTTTGGGTTTAAAATGGGTGAAAATGAGTAAACGGGTCAAAAGTTCATATTAGGGCATGATTAGGGTTTCTTGGATTTAATTCGCATACATTTGAAGTAAAATGATGAAATGATGATAGAGTATGATTGATAATGTTGTAAATTAAGTTATTACAACTTATTTGAGTGTTGGTTTAGGTTTATGATGGATATAAATCAAGAAACGGGTCATGGTTTAGTATTTTGCTCGGGTCAGGGTTTCTGGGTTTTGAATTAGGGTTTTGAGGGTAAAAATATGTAGGAGAGCTTATGAATAGAATAATTAGGGTTTACACATTGTATATTGAGAGTAGTATGTACAAAAGTGGTGGTGAAGAAACTAGAATGAAAACGGAGGTAAAACAGCTATTTTGGAGATCATGCTTAATGACTTGTATATTAAGCTTTTAAGGACTTGTACTTTGACTTGGAGGAAGTTTATATTTCAAATGAGATGTTATGTTACTTGTACATATGCTTTTGTATCTTGTACATTCATTTTAGATGTTAAGTCTTCATGGAATTAGGGTTTAGAGGTATACGATAACGGTTTAAAGCCCGTTTTGATATAATGTTGCAAATGGTACATTATATGAGTAATGTACTTTGTAAAAATGATATTATGATATTGAATTGACATGTTATGATGTTTGCTTGACATATATGTAGATAGAATTGTCATAGATAGGTTGAGTGAGCTTCGTTAACTTTAGAAACGTAAACTATGTTACATAATGGAATAGAATGAAACGAAATTTTTATTACCGTGAAAAAGTAGTACTTAACATAGCAAGTAGATATTACTTTGATGAAATACTGGAAAATTATGGGTTGTTATATACAAGCTTGCCTTAAGTTTGATCTCCTTCCAAAACTCCTAGAAAATGACACGTGGCATAAATTCTAATCCTACGGTTCTAACAAAAAGTGGACTTTAAACAAAGAAAAACAATTACATTAACTTTCAAAAAACATCAACTGGAATTTTTTTACCATTTATCCTTTCAACAACTGACTTTGTCAATTAATAACATCCCTCAATTAATTAAATCATCGAACCATGCAAACAAAACCTCCCTCAATTCAGTGAACAAATTTCAGCTTCTATCTAATCCGTCAACACCATAAACCCTTCCATCTAATTAGTTTCTAAATCAATTAAACAAACTATAATTTCGGATATATCACGAACAAACCCTTTCATCTAATCAAAATTATGGAAGCACAACATCATCTGTAAATTGTATCAATCACACTTTTTATGGCGATCTGATTGACGAAAATTATTTTTCGGCCAACATGGATACTGATAGATGATAAATTTTATCAATTACAGGTTATTAATCTTTTAGGATATTTTTTGTATGTTTTTTAAAAATTACTGTTGATAATGATCATGTCTTTTTTTATAATTTTTTGCCCTCTTAATGATATGTGCAATATCAATATTTTTTAATTCTTTTTAACAAGATAATGAGGTAAAAAAAAGTATGATTTGTTTAACAAGATATGTTCAATATCAATTAAAGTTGTAATACTTTTGCATAAAACTCATAAAGTTGAATCGAGGAAATGGTTGTTTGTCACCTTAACGAAATCAAATTCAATTTTATTTTAACATAGCCAACTTTTAAAGTGCTCCAAGACTTAACGAAATCAAATTCAGGAGTGGTGTTATTGATGAGCTTTTGTCTATGGTTTGATGCTAACAAGTCAAGTGGGTCAAAATAAGAAATTTAGCTAACAGGGAATGGGTAGACCAATCAGTGTGCTATTGTAATAATTTTAACGCAACAATTATTTATTAAAACTGCACAACAGAAGTTTGTGTATCAACACAATCGATCCGTTTTTGACCCATTACCCAACCCGCCCTTATTGCCGCCTTTAGGCTACCTTTAGAATATAAATGATTTGATTATATCACCAAATGAGGTAAACATCCATGGTTAAATGTTGGTTAATTTTTACAGGTAGATGGGGGAAAACTTTCAATGGTTAATGCTGAAAATGACTTTTTGCAATTGTATTGAAAGACCCTGACAATTGGCATTTTGTGTTACTGTCTGACAGGTTAGTGGTACATGTCTTTATCTTATAACTCACTGAAACTTTATTACTTACTAAGCCTGCAACACTACTTAAAACATTAACAAACACTGAAGTCTTACTACTAACTGAAGCCATAATACTCACTGAATTGTAGGCCCATGTAGTGACTGAAATTTCATAATCCATATTAGCATAACCTGGACAATTTTTAGAGACTGCATTATCATCATTCACTGAACAATCAATAAACTCTGAACCATTAAAATCTGCTTTCCTTCTATACTTGCAAAGCTGCACAGGTTTAGTTTCTAACCAAAAATCTCAAACAATCACTTGTATCAAACTTAGAACTAATATCTTATAGTGATGACTGTGAAGTTTTTTCACAAAGTATGTCGAATGCCTATACATATATAATATGTCTTGAGATCTCAAGGAATTAAAGGACCTTACAAATTCCTCCATGGAAATATCAAGGAGATATCTGATACGTGAAAGCAATCCATGGGCAAACCTGTGGATCATTTATCACATGAGATCTTTATTAGGTTTATGCCTTATGTTCATGCATGGCTGAACTTATATGGTTGTATTATTGATATTCAATAATTTATACTTCGTCATCTTTTAATAAGGATTGCATTCTATAAGTTTCTAATCCTTTGTCGAATTTCTTGATTCTAGGAAGGAATCTTTTGTATTGGCATGGTCCTCAACCTCAGTTAGTGGTCATAGAAGTTAAACCCATTAAGGAAATAATGAACTCAACGTCTGTTTACGTAGACGACATTACACACTCACGCAAGACTCTCCCTGACACTGTTAAGTCCTCATAGTCGTGCCCGTTATGGTCACGAGCACTAGCCTGGTTCTGCAAGAGCTCTTAGGAATTACACCCCCACAATTCCGTTCGAAGCTACCCCACTTCTCTCTCACATAAGTGATTTCATCTTGAATCATTAAAGACATATGTTCTGCGATTTCACCTTGAATCATTTATGTTTTATGATTTCATCTTGAATCATTAAAGCCATATGTTTAACCTCAACAAGTCACATTTGTTATAGGAATGGACTAGGATGTTACAATTTTAAGTAACACTCCATATTGACGTGACTTCCTCCACATTTCTATGATTAGGTTGTCCTATTGAACCTAGATCTTGGGATCTCCAGTCAACTGGGTTAGGTTTTCCTTCATAGAAACTCATTCCTTTAAGGGCTTTAGTCACATTCCTTTAGACGACTCTCTAACCAACTCTCTGCTTAAGCCTTTCGTAAGCGGATCCGCGATGTTATCCCTTAACTTTACGTAGTAAATCGTGATAACTCTATTTGAGAGTAGTTGTCACACCAATCACCGTCTATGATGAATATGTCTCGACTTACCGTTTTACATTGTGATATGAGCTATGTCAAAATTCAATTGACTATCACACTTTATAAACATGGCCGTTACCGGTTTACGCCATGTTGGTATTTCCTTTACGAATTAACGTAAATATCCCGCATATTCTATAAATTTATCTAAAATGATAAATTCAGATTTAATCATAGATTTAGCTATAAGCATCTATTTTAAATACTTTCAAGATTTCTAAGACATAGCTTCCCACTTAGCGTAAATACATCCGCTCTAGTGGATCTAGATTCTTATACATATAAGAATCCGAATTTACATTACTCTATCATTTGATAGCAGTTGGATATCTTCCATAATTCAATCATAGTACTCATGTAATAATTACTCAAATGGTCCCCACGTGACTATAAGTTGTAAATCAGGTCAGACGCCCGTCATTAAACACATAAGATGCCCGATATTCTTTGAGTATTCAAAATGGGCAACACCTTTAGATTAAAAGATGTCATTGAATTCTAGCTAGGCCGAAATCCCCCACATTAAACCTCTCAAGAATATTATCCTTATAATATTTTTGACTTCAAAACCAATCCATATTGGTTCACGTGACCTTAGTTCCAAGAACCATATTCAACAACTAATGAAGTTCATGCCAATCTTTACTCCAACATGTCATTAGTAGATTTGTTTATCTTCTTATCACTTCTAGTGATAATTATACCATCTATGTATAAACACATGAGTACACACATACATCCATTAATTTCGAATCCACATTCTTTCATGATATGGTGAAATTTGATGTTCTTGTTTGGGAGCTTTCCTTAAGTCATATAATGACTTAGCAAGCCTACAAACTTTACTCTCTAATCCAGGAGCCATGAAACCCTCAGGTTGGTTCATATATATTTCTATTTCTAAATCTCTATTTAGAAATGCGTTTTTCACATCTATTTGGTGAACTTCCAAATTTCTTAATGCGACAATAGCAAGTATCATTCTAATCGAGGTTATTCGCATAAAAAGCGAATAAGTATCAAAGTAATCTAGACCTTCGCATTGTCTAAATCCTTTGATTACTAGTCTTGCTTTGTACTTGTCGACGGTGCCATCGGCTTTCCTCTTTTTTTTGAAGATCCATTAATAGCCTAGTGGTTTACAACCCAAAAGTAAACCCATGAGCTAAAATAGAATCTATTTCACTTTTAATGGCTTCTTTCCATTGAGCCATTCCGAGGAAGTTACCGCTTTTCGATAAGAAGTAGGTTCATTTTCTACCATAAAAGAAACAAATTGGGTCCAAACGATTTCTCGGTTCTTGCCCTTTTGCTTCTTCTAGGTTCAACCTATTCTTCCTTGGATTGATCTTGTCTCTCAACTTGGAGATCATAATCATCTCTTTGCCTCTGATCTTAGACAACTTTGTCATCTATTCTAGATGATTTTTCAATTTCCTTCATTAACAAGGATATATATTTTTAAAGAAGGAAGCACTTCTTTATTACATTATGGTATCCTTGTGTATATCACATACACAAATAAACCATAAGTACTACTGTTATGAGCATATACTAAGAATATGCAATTCACAGTTTCAGGTCAAATCTTTTGAACCTTAGGGTTCAGTACGGATATCTTAGCTAGATATCCCCCCACATTTGTATTTGTAAATACTTATAAGATAGTCTTTTTTTCGTCCATAGTTCAGAAGGACTATCTTATTTACATAAAACCATGTGAATCATATCAAGGGGTTCGGTTATTTCTGTTTAACAGAGAGAAAAGGCAATCTTGTCAATTTGGCTTCAACACAAGTTTTAATTCTGTAATCCGTATTAATACAAAAAGGGTATCCAATTTGGTTTAATTAGACAACATATTGAGTTAAAAATTAAAACATGTCCGAGTCAACCATGGCATATATTTAAACAATCAAATAAGCTGAATTCATACTCATTTTAATGAAATGACCATTAGAAAATACATTCAGCTTAAACATCTTCAAATTATGTTATTCGTTAACTCAATTTTTTATTAGATTCAAACACAAGATGAAAGCCAAATTTCATTAAGTAACCATCCGGATACAAGATTCCTACGAATCTCCGGCACGTACAACGCGTTGGTTAACTTAAACTCTTTTCCAGATGTAAATCACATCTCCCATTCCTGTGATATTAGCAGTTGGAGAGTTGCCCACTCCATTCACTGCATTAAAAGAGTTAATCAAACTCTTATCACCATAAACATGACATGATACCGAAGTGTTAATCCATCATTATCTAAGGTCGGATTCCCTCATGGCCTCAGTTTTCATGTCATTCAGACCATATAACGCATAGTTATGGCACATAAGGTTTCTGAATGCTTCAAAGCATCTACCGTACACGTAACTAGAGTATCGGTCTCCATTTTAACAAGTTCAGGAGTAGATCCTTTAGATGTCACTCATGACATTCCAAATATTTTGTTAATACGAGATCTCATGATTAGTTTCAAACTAATTTTGATACTATTAACAACATGCTTAATCACAAGTGTTTCTTAACAAAACGATTTTAATTCGTTTTTTGTTTAAAACACTGATGTTTTTAAGATCCGTTATACAAAACCATTTGAAAAGAAGTCTTTCGATTAAAACAATTAAACAATATCACCTATTACATAATGTTTTAATAAAACACTTATGTAATATGATGTTGTCAATTTCCATTAAAAGATCTTTAATAGATCTATTTTGTTAGTGCAAATATTACGATTTTTAATCTATACGATCTCTTTAGGTTTTGATGATAACAAACATGTAACCTGTAATACATAACGTAAAGTACGCAAGTTACTCGTAATCACAAATCACCAATGCATACATATCAACAACACTCTATGTCTCAAGTCTGCATCAACACCGACATTTATTTGCACCCGATGTAAATCACATAAGGTATGTATAAACGTATTAAACTTGTAGGATGATCAAAGAAAAAAAAAATTCTTAACCATTACATTTCTACAAAAGTATTTTTCACAAAAATAAATAAACACAAAATATTTTTTAATAAAAGAAATGTTTTATTTAAATATAAAATTTGAAATCTGATTTTCCCCCAAAATGGAAGCTTCTATACCAGATACAACCTTCCCCACAAAAAAACAAAAAAGGGAGCGAAGTCTAGGCGGCGGCCCCCTTATAGGCCTGGCGGCCCCCTTATATATAAGGGACCGCCGTTGCCAGACTGTCAGCTTTCAGCTCCTATTAATAGTGGGTCATCTCCAAATGATTTCACAACCCTTTTGCACGAATTTCTCTTAGTTCTTTCTCTCTCTAGATCTTACTAAATCTCTCTAAATCTTTGATCATTTAACTTGTTTAATCTTGTTTAAATGTGATCCAATCTTCTACTCTTTCCTTCTTCCCTCAAGTGCAAGATAAACTCGTCATCTTCAAGATCCGAAGTTATGTAGTCTAGTTAGTCTATTTGTAACATTTGTTACATATAGATCGAGTCAATGTCTTCCAATCTTTAGCAGTGTGTAGATCCAAATGATGTATATATTTGGATGGGTTAATTGTGGGTTGGTTAGTATTGTAGGCCTTAAAATACATTGGTGAAGTGGTAGATTGGTTCTAGCTAAGATTAGGACTCGACATTTAGCTTAGTGTCGGAAAATAATGTAAGCGACGCGGTTTATGTGTTTAGGCCATAAAACACAAGGTTTGTTATGTTGGGCCATAAAACATAACGGGTTTGGTTGTACCCGAAGAAGGACTCGACATCTAGCTTAGTGTCGGAAAATAATGTAAGCATGAGTATAAGGTTTTCTCCGCCGAAAGGGAGCTTGTTGATTAGTGAAGTAACTCTCGAGTTGGATACTCGAGGAGTGGAGTAGGGCGAAGAGGAGCTTCGTGACCGAACCACTATAAATCACCGTGTCGGTTTGTATTTTCTTTTACCTTTCGCTTTACTTATTTCTTTACATTTACCGCTTTACTTTTATACTTGCATTGTGCTCATGATTGTGTGAATGGTTGTGTAGATCTTGTTAGTTAAGGTTGTGTAGCTCTTTGTGCTATATATTGTGAATGTGGTTATATTGTTAGAATATGTGTTAGCTATTGTAAACCAATTTATCGCCCACTCTCATAATGCGTCAAACTTTGATCGGGAAATTGATACAAAAAAGATCTAGTCCGAGAACCTCTTCTGTGGCGGGTCCCATAACGCAGGCGCCACCTATATACTTGGCGGCCCCCATATATATATGGGACCGCCGGTAGAAGAGTGATGTAACAAAACACATATGTAATATGATCTTGTCAATTTCCATTAAAAGATCTTAATAGATCTATTTTACATGATCTATTTCTATACTGAAACTCAACAAGGTTTCAGTAGATCCATTCATCTAAAGAAACTCAACAAGGTTTCAATAGATCCATTCTTCTAAAGAAACTCAACAAGGTTTCTACAGATATACTTTTAAACTTCAAAATTTCAAGAATTATATCTAGTTAATAATTAAACTCGACCCGGTTTAAAATAAACTAGACAAGTCAAACAAACACTTCCACTAATTTAGTAAAAATGATGTATATAATCTGATATTTAATAATAACTTGTATAATTATCAATATCTTGTTTCAAATAAACTCTTCTTGATTTCATTGAACATGTTACAGTTATCTAATAAAATAACAACTTATGTTTTAAGAGATTTGTTTCAAAGAAAATCCACTTGGTTTCAATGAATCTAAATTCGTCATGATTTGCAACCATGTCAGTAACTGGCGCACCAATTACATTTACAAGATTCACTAGGGTTACACTCGTGTTACCATTAGTAAACTTGTCAATACAAAACAGTTAAGAACTGTTAAAATAATTTGGTATCTAATAAACTCGACTTGGTTTATTTAAACTTGTACCAAATCCGATTCAAAGAAACTCAAATTGGTTTCAATGAATCAAATAGATCAGTTTAATAGAAACTCAATCTTGGTTTCAAAATAAACTGATCTGAACACCTGAAAGATCACACATAAACAATTAAATAAACTGTTATAAACCGGTATCCAAGAAATTCAATCCTGATTTCTATAACCTTGTACCGGATCTGCTTCAAAGAAACCCAATCTTAGTTTCAGTGAATCAACTAGATCAGTTTAACAGAAACTCAATCTTGGTTTCAAACCAAATGACCTGAACAACTGTTTTTTAAAAATCGTTATAGATCTATAATTCCAAATCTGTACATTAAAAATCTGTTTATTAAAACTGATTTCCAAAGAAACTCAATTTCGTTTCGACAGAAAACAGTTTATAATTATAAAATCTGTTAATAATAATTAATCCGATTTAACAAAAGTGATTTTAATTATGTTACATAGAATCTGTTTTAAGACTGTAGGGAAACATGTATACTTTTATTAAAATAAAATTAGATTACGAATAATAAATAATTAACGAAAAATAAATAACAGAAAATAAAACAGACAGAATGGGGGTAGAAGCAGAAGACAGTAACTATGAACGATAAATAAAGAAAACAGTAAAATAGAAGAAGGACTTACTAGATCACCATCAAGGAAACACTCTTCGAGGCACGCGTTTGACACGCTTAACACTAAAGTGTTGAGGCACGTGTTTGACACGCTTCCCTTAAAACAGATTCGCCGTCTGTTTTCCAGGGTACAACATCCGAAACAGTAAGTTGTACTGCCGGACTTAACAAACTGCCTGGAATATCACCTTTCCAGATGTGTACTCTATAAGTTGGAAATCAATAATACTTATTGATTTGATGTGTATTGAAGCTATGGAATTAGGGCCTCTATTTATACACTATAGAGTCCTCACAAGTTTACTCATCCCACCGATGTGGCATAGAAAATAAACATAAATTCCTCTTTAAGCATGGTACCGAATGCCTAACTTTGAGAGGCGATATCTCATTCACATCAAATCCATTTTGGACACATAAAAGTTCATTGCGAAGCTCTCTTCAAGAAGAACACAAACTTACAAACTATTACTTATATATATATATGACACATACATAGAAATAACTCTGTCCAAACATGGTCAAAAATACTGTACCAACCAAATTTTCCAACAGTTTGCTTGTCAATGATGAATTTTCTATATGTGGGTTTATTTTACAACGTCAATTTGTAACTATCGCACAATATCAAATGTGCGATAATCATATAGATCATAAGACTCGGTTTAACCCAACATTATTCAAATTCGCAAAAGAACATGAGACATTATACTCAAAGAGCACTAATTACCCATACAAAACTCAAGTAGCATGTAAATGAATTTACAGTAAGATAGCTACTACTCTAGTAAACTGAGTATATTGCTTTTCTGATGACGTTCCAATTCAACTGACATGATGTGAGCCGGATCATGAGCTTTTTCAACATGTCGAGTAACTGAGAACTCACTTCCCGAGCCATTCGTAGAGCTTTCACTTGTAAGTAATGAGTGCTACACCAGTCTCCATAGTATTTGTTAGCTTCCCACTATTTGTAGATGTTGAGTAAAGATAAATGATCTGATTTAGGCACAAAAAACTTTCCATGTGCATCATCGCTTTTTTCTGTCTGGGCTTACGGACTAAAGAATACAGACGGGACTGAGAGCATAGATACAATCGTGAAAAATTACTATCCTACACATTTGTCAAGTAAAACGACGGCGTTTTTTTATTTGAGTTACTATTCATTTTAAGCACTGTGCTGGGCCAAAAAGAAGCCTAAAAAATTTAGCCCAAAAATTCAGGCCGGCCCAATTAGTTTTTTTTTTTTTTAATTTGTTGGCACAAAATAAGGAGGAAAATTTTTTTACAAAAGTACCGACGCATTCAGATAAAAAAATACCCGCGGTAACATTTCCGAATTGACTTAAACAGTGTCATTTTACACCATGAGACCAAAAAAATAAATTCCCAAAAAATTTAGCCCAAAAATTCAGGCCGGCCCAATTAGTTTTTTTTTTTTTTTATTTGTTGGCACAAAATAGGGAGGAAAAAAATGTTACAAAAGTACCGACGCATTCAGATAAAAAAATACCCGCGGTAACATTTCCGAATTGACTTAAACAGTGTCATTTTACACCATGAGACCAAAAAAATAAATTCGCAAAAAAAATAAAAAAAAATAAAATAATAAAAAATAATAAAATTTTAACGCCACTCAACAACGCGTAAGACCATAAAAAAAACTACTAAACACGATATTGAAAAAGTAAACCCGCACTATTAAATATGAGACCGACAAAATAAACTCGCACAAAATTAAAAGGAAAAAAAAAGAATTAATGACACACAACAACGCGCGAAAAATTAACGCCCCGCAGTAACGTGCAGGATACAGTGCTGGGCCAAAAAGAAGCCTAAAAAATTTAGCCCAAAATTTCAGGCCGGCCCAATTAGTTTTTTTTATTTTTTTAAATTTGTTGGCACAAAATAGGGAGGAAAAAATGTTACAAAAGTACCGACGCATTCAGATAAAAAAATACCCGCGGTAACATTTCCGAATTTACTTAAACAGTGTCATTTTACATCATGAGACCAAAAAAATAAATTCGCAAAAAAAAAAAAAGTAATAAAAAAAAAAAATTGACGTCACGCAACAACGCGTAAGACCATAAAAAAACTACTAAACACGATACTGAAAAAGTAAACCCGTACCATTAAATATGAGACCGACAAAATAAACTCGCACAAAATTAAAGGGAAAAAAGAATTAATGACACACAACAATGCGCGGAAAATTAACGCCCCGCAGTAACGTGCAAGAAAAAATAAACTTACACTATTAAACATAAAAAAAACGCGCGAAAAAACAAATAAAAATAAATATATAAATAAATAAATAAATTAACGTCCCGCAACAATACGCGAAAATTAACGCCCGCAGCAACGCGCGGATAATCTTGCTTGTTTGTTTACACAACTAAATTCTTCACATGTTAAAAGCAATTTAGTGGGCTATGGGTCAATAGGAACTCAATCATTTTTAGCCCAATATTAGTCAGACTCTGTGTTGTTCAATGCTCCCAATATCCATAGCTGATACATGTAGTTAAAAATGTTAAGTTTAGGTGGCGGGTCCATGAACTCAAAATCAAGTAAATTGTGGATTTTAGATGACTTCAGAAGCAAAAGTATTTTCCCCAGATTCGCCCTCTGGATTTCTGGGATGGGGTTGTCGAAGCATTTCTTTTTTGTATGCATTTTCTATAAAAGGACGGAACAAGTACCGGGCCTAATAGTTAACAAACTACAAGGGGTGTGTTTGGCAACACGTAGCAGTAAGCAGTAAGCACGAAGCAGGAAGCAGCAGTTAAGCAATAAGCAATAGCTGTTTGCTAAAACAATTGTTTGGTAACGTAGCAGTAGCGTAATTATAAAGTGTAAAACTACGAAAAAGGGCATATACACATTAAAATAAGAAACTAATTGAGGGTATATGAGTAATTTAAAACAAAACGCTCGAGCATTTGCTTGAAACGCTTCTTTAACAAGCATTTTAAATTGAAGCAGTTGCATTAAATCCAAACTCTAGTTGCTTTATTGCCAAACAAGTTTTTCAACTAAACTGCTAACTGCTTGTCGCTTACCGCTTCAAAACGCTTCTAAATACTAGCTACCAAACATAACCAAGACCTAAGTTTAGCTAAGTTAGTGTAATCTGACTGAAACTTTCAACACAATCCATTTTGCTGATACACCATGGTGAGTTCTACTTGAACTTTGTTTATAAAAATAGTTAAAACACGAACGCCTAACGAAACAACCATAATCGCCAAGTACATGTTTGATAGATGACTTAAAAAATACCAATAAAATAGAAAAAAATGTCATGCCGAAGGTTATCCCAACTCTTTTGCTTAATCATATACATGTTTGATACATATGATAAGTCACCAGGAAAATTAAAACACACTTGAAAACATATTTGACAAAGTAACTACGACATGCACTGCTCCTTGTTGCAGTTACTTCCAAATTTCTCCAAGAAAGCATGGTTTAGAGCTGAAATAAAAACTAAAACAAAGTTAGTGATGATTTATTAACAAAATCATGTAAAATCAGATTTTATAAAAACGGAGAACAGGGTACCTATTATTAGAGATAAATAATAGGCCCAAGCCCGACTTGTGGGTAAAGGGTCCATTAGGGTTTCTATGTAATTTGTCATTATAAATAGTTATTAATAAGAATGCATACCCACGGGTTTCCATCATTCAACATAGTATCAGAGTGAGTTTGATCCTTAGACCGCTACGTTGAGCCGCCTCCACTAAACCACCCATCAAACCTTAACCTTCTCCTTAATAAAATACCATTCCAAATCCATTATCCATTATCCACATATTGTTAGGGTATATCGCACCTGCACACACCTCTGTACAAACATCTGTACGGTATATAACTCCTACACACATCGCTCGAACAAACAAAGAATACAAACAAAGCTTACGAAAAGTAAATGCGGAATATAATCCATACAAGATATAACGTGGTATCCACTTATAGGATAGTCGTGGCAGTCCATGGGATCAAACCAGAGAGATATTATTAAACTCTGAGCTAAACTGCTCAGGCTCGTGCCAAACTGCACGATCGTGCCAAACTACATGCTCTCGTGCTAAACTGCATGACACGTGATAAACTGCACGGGGTACAATACACACACACACACACAAATCCAAGTTTATAATTACAATGAGAGGGGTATTTATAAGTGTGAAACCCATCTTCAGTTTACTTATTCTATCGATGTGGAATTAAGTTTGCACCCAACAATCCTCCCCTTAAACCCAATACTACAATAGGCCTCCCCTCCAACGATACAGGAGGCAACCTATTCTAGAGTCACTGGACCACCTGTCCCACTCTATGTGAACAGCGTGATATGCTCTACCCGAGCTATCGTTGAATCTGGATTAACTTGGGGTTGCACCACCTGTGCCACATACATCGGGGCCTATATCAGTCTTTACAACTCAACAATCTCCCACTTGGAGGCTTATCACTTCACTGCTTTCCGTCTCAAGTAATCTTTGTAAACTTCAAACCACCTTCCCTTTAACAATGCTACTGCTCTAACCTTTCTGTACCGCTGAACATATAGAACACGCTGCACCAGCCAAACGCAGGGCTAAGAGACTTTCGATACAAGGTATCCTGAACTAACATCATTAAACTGGGAATAACCTTCCCTTAAACAATGCTACTGCTCTAACCTTTCTGTAACGCCGAACATAGGAAACACGCTGCACTAACCAAACACAGGGCTCGGAGACTTTCGATACAAGGTATCCTGAACTAACATCATAAACTGGGAATAAACTCTCTCTGGTAAGACACCATCCTCCGTTATCAATTCACTCGAAGGCCAGTTGAAGCTGCGCAGAACTTCAACTTCTATTTCATCACCAACCTGGTGAACATCACTGCAAGGCTCTTCATTCCAAGAATCTTCAACAAAGATAATGACCCTTCACTTATCAATATCCGAACAAGCTTTGCCCAACTACAAACCTTTAGATTCTTCACAAGATGAATCGAACACTTAGTATCTCTGTCACATTATTAAACACTTTCTGCCTGAGCTTAGTCTAACTTTTTAAGAGAATTCTTCAACCATATCAACTCTTTGCTCGCTTATGCAACTGCCAATAAACTAGACTTCTATACATAAAATAGTGATACTCTTCTGTAGTCTAGACTCCCACTCGACTGTTGTTACACCAACTGTAAGCACATAATCAAGCACCTTCTTCTTAGAGCATCCATCCTTCATCTCGAACACTAAGGGCAGCTACCACTTAGGCTTGTTGAATTATGCCATTTCAGAGCCTGCGGCCAACATGTCATCAACCTATAACAGTAATATAATAGAGGACGAACCAACTTTCTTCAAGTAACAACAATGGTCCATAACACATCTGTTGTACCCTGCCCTCTGCATAAAACTGTCAAACTTCAAGTACCTTTGTCTTGGTGCTTGCTTAAATCCGTACAAACTTTTCTTCAACTTGCATATGAGGTTTTCTTCTTTCCCAACTAACTGAAAACCCTCGGGTTGTGCCATGTAGATGTCTTCATCAAGGTCACCATGTAAGAAGGTTGTCTTGATATCTAATTGCTCTAGATGCAAGTTCTCTACGGCTACAATACTCAAGACTAACTTGATTGTAGTCATCTTCACAACTAGAGAGAAGATCTCATTGTAGTCTACCTCCTGTTTCTGTTGGAAACCCTTAACTACCAATCTAGCCTTGCACCTTTTTTTGCCATCCTGCTCTTCTTTAACCTTGAACACCCACTTGCTCTGTAATGCCTTCTTTCCTGCTGGTAATCTGACTAAGGACCAAGTCTGGTTATTTTCAAGTGAACTTGTCTCTTCATTAATAGCCTTCTTCCACTGTACGAATTCTTTGCTACTCAAGGCTTCTGAATAAGACTCTTGTTCACCATTCTCTATCAGTAGCAAATAGTTTGTTGATGGAGAGTACCTTACCGGAGCCATGGACTCTCTGGTGGATCTTCGTAACTGTGGAGTCTCAGAGCCTTTCTCCTTGGAGGATGCTTTATATTCAGAGTATTCTTGGTCTGATCTTCCACTATCCTCGAAGCTCCCACTGTTTTCGGACACCTCAATCGTATCTGAGCTCCCACCTGGGCTCTGAGTGATTTCTGAACTCAACCCATGCTCTGCAGCTATGCTATCATTCTCTGCAAGGTTCTCTGGAATGTCTACTAACACCACTTGACTCTTCTGTATTGGATTTGTTAAGCTACTTGAATCTGTCGCAGACCTGGCTCAATAAATCGAATCAAAAAATGTAATATCTCTGCTTCGAATAACTTGGTGACTCTTCGTATCCTGAAAGTTGTATCACATTTTATTTGAGCCGCTGCCTATGAATGTACATTTCATGGCTTCTCTGCAAACATCTTTCACTTTAACAAATGAGTCACAACCAAATACCTTCAAGTGTGCGAGACTAGTGTCCTTCCCTCGTCATTCCTCCTCTAGAATACGCAACCCTATCAGAACATAGGGTATGCGGTAGATTAAGTAGGCTGTACTAACTGAATCTACCTATAACATCTTCGGAGCCTCTACACGAAGCCCCGTTCTCTCTGGTCTGAATGTTCAGATCAATCTTTCAGCAACACCAAACTGTAAAGGTGTTTTCGGGACCATTTTCAGCATCACAATCCCGTTCTCGATACAAAACATAATCGGTCAGCTACTATTCTCTCCACCATTATCAAACTTCAAACACTTCACCTTAAGGTTTGCATTACACCTACCACGACTCCTACTGCAGTCTTTGATAACAATATCATAGTAGCGTGATTCTCAGATTGATGCAATAAATGTAGGGCCATAGCCTTCTGTATGAACTTGCTCCAACTTTTGTAGTTTCCTTGTCTTTTTTGACATTATGAATGAATGCTTTTTCTGCTTCCCCTAACCACCTGGCTTACAGAAGTAGATATCTATCTTTCGTACATCTGGAATGTTTCCTTTGGAAGCTAACATGTTCATACCAATCCTGCTCATATCACCAAGTCTTTGGTGCTACATAGCTGCACTGCCACTACCATCAATAATTGCATCAATCCCTTCGGGGTGTACCTCAACCATATACATGCTTCTACATTTGCTCCACGAGCTACCACCAAACTACCTTTAGTAACCTTCCACTGCTGGTCTCCGAAGCCTACGTGGTAACATTCCTCATCAAGCTGCCCAACTGAGATTAACCTTCTCTTTAGGACTGGAATGTACCTAACATCCTTCAGAGTTCAACTTGTACCAAAAGAAATTTTAAGGACAATATCCCCAACGTCTGCATTGTCAAGAGTCTTGTTATCTGCTAAACAAACCTTACTAGAGCGTAGCTTAAACCTTTCTAACTCTTCTTTGCAATAGGTAGCATGGAACGATATATCAGAATCCATAATACGATCCTCAACAGTATTCTCAACTCAACAAACCAATGCGTCATTAGAGTCTCTAGCTGTTATGTTAACCTCCTTATCCCTGGAGGCTACAAGCTTCGAACACTGATTTTAAAATGTCCCTTTTGGTTGCAATTCCAACACGTGATATTCTGCATGTACTTTATATCTCATATCTTCCATGATTTCAACATGTTTCTGTTCTGCTTCCTGCCCTTTGTCGTACCCTCTGTCCCTGTACTGTATTTGTCCTTTGCACTTAACAAATAATCCGTATCTTCTCTGGATGTCTTTCGACGGATATCTTCAACAAATAATCAAATCTTGAATCCCTTTGAATGTTAGCTTAGTAGTTCTGTAGGTTTGGCTTTTGCCAAAGGCTCCTAAAGCTTCTTCTGATATAAAGAGTCTTCGATCTACATCTTAGAGAAACCGAAATCATAACCATCATACTATCGATCTTTAACTTACCGTCTTCTGCCTTTGTTTATCGTAGCCTGGCTCTGATACCACTTGGTTAGGGTATATCGCACCTGCACACCTCTGTACAAACCTCTATACGGTATATAGCTCATACACACACCGCTCGAACAAATAAAGAATACAAACAAGGCTTACGGAAAGTAAATGTAGAATATAATTGACACAAGATATAACGTGGTATCTACGACTAGGATAGTCATGGAAGTCCACGGGATCAAACCAGAGAGATATTATTAAGCTCTAAGCTAAACTGCTCAGGCTCGTGGCAAACTGCACAATCATGCCAAACTGCACGCTCCGGTGCTAAACTGCACGACACGTGCCAACTGCACGACACGTGCTAAACTGCACGGGGTACAATACACACACACCCAGATCCAAGTTTACAATTACAATGAGAGAGGTATTTATAAGTGTGAAACCCATCTTCAGTTTACTTATTCTATCGATTTGGGATTGGGTTTGCATCCAACAATCCTCCCCTCAAACCCAGTACTACAATAGGCATCCCCTCCAACGATCAAGACGCAACCTGTTGTAGAGTCGCTGGACCACCTGTACCACTCTATGTGAACAGCGTGATCTGCTCTACCCGAGCTATCGTTGAATCTGGATTTACTTGGGGTTGTGCCATCTGCGCCACACACATCGGGGCCTATATTAGTCTTCACAACTCAACACATATATACATTAGTTGCCTGTATGGATCATCTAAAAGACATATTTGGCGCGTCAGTGAATTTGAAGACATTCACTCAAAAGATGGCCTTTCAAAAAGGCTATGAAGCTGATTTTGCTTATGGAAAAGATGATGGGGCACAGTTTTTGAAATTATTGTAAACGACACGGCTACGCATCTCAAATGCTACAAGTATAAAGTAGGATTTTTTTAATGATATGTAGGTATTTCTTTTTTTTATGTTAAACAAAAGTTATGTTTTGTCAATCGCGTGTGATTTGTGTTGGTGATTTTTGCTAAGGTCACAAATCCAAACAATTTTTGTTGGTGATTTGTGCTAAGGTCACAAATCCACATAATCGTATTGTTTTATTGTTTGTTTGTTTGAATGTTTTATTTTGTTTTCTGCTCCAGTCTGAGCTTTCGTGATTTCACCGCTCGGACTGCGGGGGAGTATTAGTGAATAAGTTGGCCCAAGTCCGGTCTGTGGGATTTGGGTCCATTAGGGTTAGGTTTATGGTACTTTTGTAATCTATAAATAGTGGTTGATAATAAAGTATTACCCACGGGTTTTATCATTGTTCAACATGGTATTAGAGCGGGTTAGATTATCAACCTAGTCGGCCGTCATGAGCCGCTGCATCTATGCCCATCCGTCAAATCTGTCCATCTTCGTTATCAAAACTAATGGCCGTCATGAGCCTTTACTATCCTTTTAAATTTTGATCTTTTTCTTCCGTCAAATCTCTCCATCTTCATTATCAAAACCTAATGGCCGTCATGAGTCTTTCCTATCCTTTTAAATTTTGATCTTTTTCTTTAAGATATATGTTTACCAACCGATGTCGCTGCCATCGTTGTTGCTTACGGTTTGCTTATAAAAATGATTTTCCTTTTGTTTTATGATTCGGACATGGTTTAAAAGTCATGGTTTTTTTTCTCTTTTGTTATTCCTTTTACATATTTCTAAAAAATTAATCTGCATGTTCTCCTTTTTCTTTTCCCTGCCATTCGCTTTTAATAGCATTGGTCAAAGAAGAGAAGATATACAAAAATATGTTTCATTGCGTTATGAAGACTTCGCTACGCATGATGTTGGGATTCTTCGTCAACAATTGTTATCTTTTTCTTTAGCTTTATTATTAACAGGGCCGGTCCTGAGTTTTCTGCTACCCTGGGCGAGCTGGCCGAAAAATGCCCCTTATAAACAAGAAATAGATTATTTTTCGGCGGTTTGAAACCTAGTCAAGTTAAACAGTTCATCCTTACGTCAACAAAATGTTATAAAGATAAACTTCAAATCACAAGCTTGTAAAAAACACAAAGTACTATACTCGCTTGCGAAAAAGTATAGTGTTTTTAGACTTGTAAAAAAAGCCGTGTTTAAGAAAGTAGTGTTAATTATTTGAAAATGAATCTAACTTGTCAATGTTTTTGTTTCGTATAGTCATTTTTTCTATTAACACACTAACCTTTTAAATTTCGATTTTTGTATATAATTTGTGACGATTCTATCCCTACTATTTTCAAAATTTAAAAAGTAAAATGATCATTATACATAAATGGTTTTAAAATATACACAAATATCTCTGAAAAGTTTATTGTTTAATAGTAGAAAAAAAATAACCACACAGTATAACAAAAATTGACGAATTAAATGCATTTTTAGGTCATTAACCTTAAAAAGTAATAAGAGTTTTACTACAATTCTCTGCTAAAAAATCTTATTACAATGCACATTTGATAAACTAAAGAGTTGTAGTGAATTAGAAAAGAAAATAAAAAATACTCGTATAATTATATCAACAAAATATCTACTAACTTAATTATGACTTTTCAAAAGATGCTGGTCAACAAGTCAAATATTTTAACTATAAAAAATATAGAAGAAAGTATTTTTAATCCCTTACCCGCTTACTCATGTGTGTAACTACTAACCAGTGACTTTTTATCTTCACATTCTTCTCTCTCCTCAAACTCATCTTTTACCTTCAACTTCATAGTTCATACTCCATTAATCTTAGTTTTTACATATGCTTCTTCGTACTTTTCCATCTATCATAAGGTAACATGAATCTAAAATTTGATGCCCCCAAAATCTTGATGCCCTGGGCCGTCGCCCAGCTCGCCCGATACCAAATCCGGCCCTGATTATTAATGTTTACTTCTTCAGTCTCGAGCTTTAGCGATTTCGCCGCTCGAACTTCAGAGGGTATTAGAGATAAATAATAGGCCCAAGCCCGACTCGTGGGTAAAGGGTGCATTAGGGGTTCCATGTAATTTGTCATTATAAATAGTTATTTATAAGAATGCATACCCACTGGGTTTTCATCATTCAACACCTATATGTTTTGAAGCACATCGAGAATATGCTGCAATTCAATGACAACAATTTTTATTTTCATCAGTTGTGGTGGTGAATCCACAGAGCATGATACTCCGATCTTCATAGCTGCAACCAAACATTCTTCCACTTTCTTTGCATTCGCTTCCGTACTTATCAACACGATTTCATCACCATCAATAACGCATGATCTGGAGATGACATGTAAGCAAATTTAAGAAGGCTAAGACCATCGTTGAACATGTCATCTATTGGCTTTTTCCCGGTCATCACCTATAGTAATAATATTCCAAAACTGTAGACATCCCCATTACTTGACATCTTGCTCCCGAGACCATACTCTGCGAATTAAAAACAATTAATTAACTTCCAAACTGCAATTTTCAAGTTACTGGAAGCATCATGGAATACTACGTGGAGGTGCATAACCAATTGTTCCTTTAACCCCGGTTGAGCTATTTTGATTTAAGTCTGTACCAAGTAGTCGAGCTAAACCAAAGTCTCTAACATGAGCCACCATATGAGCATCAAGTAGGATGTTGCTAGGCTTCAAATCACCGTGAACAATCGTTGTTTGGCAGCGATTGTGAAGATAATCAAGCGTTGTTGCGACGTCTCTAAGAATATTTATTCTTTGAAGAAGGTTGAGTTTCGATTTAGCTGCACTTGAATGAAGCCAATCATGTACACTTCCATTGGGCATAAACTCATAAACCAAAGCTTTAAAATCGTTGCCTTGAAAATCAACACTTGAACATGAAGTTATAATCTTCAACAGAAAACTTTTGTGAGCTCCTCGATTTTCAAGATTTAGAACTTTGATTGTAACATATTTGTCATCATCAGAATCGAGGATACTCTCCAATCAAATTTGCTATAGAAAAGCCATCAGTAGCCTTGAGAAGTTGATTGTATGAAACTTTCATGAACCGTTCACTCTCTGATGGCTGAGATGGTTGATTATTGCGTTTCTTCTTACACAAAAGATACACATAACATAATACAATGAGCAACGTCGGTGCAATCACAATGACTAATACAAAGAAAGGAAATCTTTTTTTCTTACTACCCATCTCCTTGCATCTCGGTAACTCAAGTGTAACCAAACCACCACAAAGCCTATTGTTCCCCCAAATCGAAAATAAAGTTGCATTTGCAAACACTCCAACAACGGGTACTTCACCCTCAAAATCATTAAAGGACAGGTTCAAATATTCTAAGGAAATCCATTTGTCTAAGAATTGTGGAATTTTACCTGACAAATTATTTTGGGACAAGTCGAGTACCTCCAATCCTCTCAAGGAACTTAATGAAGATGGTATTATGCCTTTAAATATGTTGCCACTTAGATTTAACATTGTAAGGCTAATACACTCACCAAGGCTACTAGTAATGGTGCCTGAAAAATTATTGAATGATAAATCGAGCTCGCTCAACATCTTGAGGTCTTTAATCTCTGATGGAATTGAACCAGACAGGCTATTTTGAGAAAGATTTAATAAAATAGTTAATGATGGAAGTTGAAGAAGTTGCGAGGGTATGTTTCCACTGAGTCTATTGTCTGCAAGGTTTAACAAATTGAGTTTTTTACAATTCCCAAGGCTTGATGGAATTTGACCTTCGAATAGGTTGGAATCTAAATCAACTTCAATTAACAATGATAAGTTCCCGATGGCAGTAGGGATAGGCCCTGAAAAATTATTTCTAGATAGACTAAGATATTGTAGCTTTTGAAGATTACCAATGGTAGTAGGGATTTTTCCGTTGAATCGGTTACGTTCTAAATTTAAAATAGTCAAGCCAACTAGACTACCTATACTTGAAGGGATGCTTCCAAATAATTGATTGCCTCCTAAACTTAGAAAGCTGAGTTGATCAGAAAGGTTACCTATGGAGGTGGGAAGCACTCCTATAAGGTTGCAACGAAAAAGTACTAATTCTAGTAATCTGGTGCAGTTTTGTAAAGAATCGATAAATCTGGTGTCATCAGCTTGTCCGCGTCCATGGAAGTTGTTATAGCCTAATTGGATCATATAAATATCTCTTAGTTTTGAAAAATCAACTGTCAACTTCCCACTAAAATTGTTATGATTCATTTCAAGAAATCTTAATTTAGAACAATTAGAAAGAGAATGTGGAAGAACTCCGGTCAGTTTGTTATTCCTTAGGTGGAGGAACTCAAGATTTGGGAGTTGATTACCAATTTGTGAAGGAAGACTACCAGTGAGCTGATTTTCAAATAAGGAAATATTAACTAGGAGTGAGAGGTTGAAAATGGAATGAGGGATGCTTCCAGAAAAGTTGCACCGACCACACGACAATTGCTTCAAGCTTTTCCAATGACCCAAGGAATCTGGAATGTTCCCACCAAACGGGTTCCGGTCAGCAATGAAGTCTTCCATTGATGTAATATTCCCAAAGAAAGGTGAGATTCCACCTGTGAACTTATTGTCGTGAATAACAAGATCAGCAAGTTTTGACAGTAAACTCATCTCCTTGGGTATGCTTCCAGCTAACTTATTTCGAGCGAGCCAAAGATTTTCGAGGTTAGAACAACCAGACAAGTTTGTTGGAATGACTCCACTGAATTTGTTATCATCAAAGTAAAGTTGACGTAGCCAAGATAGACGACCAAGTTCATGAGGAATGGTTCCTTGAAAGCTGTTGTTCCAGAGATAAAGGTGACGGAGGAAGCTGAGGTTTCCTACATGTGGAGACAACGAACCTTTTAAGCCTTGCGAAGCCAGCCATAAGACGGTCACTCGTTTGTGTCGCTTTCCACATGTAATACCACTCCAGTCACAGAAATGAAAGGAATGGTTCCACGAGGATAGAACTTTGTATGGGTCTTGGGTGATCATTGACTTGAATGACAACAACGCAAGATAATCAGTCTCATTACCGCCATAGGAAGCGGATACTATGGCGAAAGTCAGGCATATTATTGACAGACCATAAAAGAGAAAAGAAACACCAGAGGAAGATGATAAGTGAATTATTGCTTGTGGGGACTTCATTTTAGGAAATTTGCATAAAAATATAAGAACAAGTATTGGCTTTTTATCCTTGGTTTTTGCATGTAGCGTACAGTTTGCTGTGAGAGACAGTTGGTTAAATGAATGGCTCCACAAATTCCTAGTTAAAGTTTTTATAGGAACTATTGGTTAAGTTTATTCTTCATAGAATTCGGAATCTTGGATATTAAAAGCAAAATTTTGAGATACCAACAGCATATAGCACCAAAAATATATACTCAAAGCATGCTTTGATTCATTCGTACACATACTTTTTTAACGAGATTATAAAAGTTTGTAATCATATTATTTAACTTTTATTTGGAATATTACTATATTGTTACAAGTAGTTAAAATATAGTAGATGAATGCTTGTTAATTGAGGCTTAATTTTTTTATTCTTCTTTTTGCAAATGATGCAAGTAGTACCGGTTTTTAAACCCAATAGTCAACAAAATGTTAATTTTCCCTAAATTCAATATTATAAAACTAAAACAATATATAGTAATAAACCAACCAAATTACACAATCACTAAGATCCAAACAATTCAAAGAAGACTCTTACAAGTTGTAACTAAAAATCTATCCACTCAAGTATCAACAACTTGTATTCAATGTAAAATCAACTCATTGACGTTTTAAAAAACGGTAGCTCATAAAATTTGAATGAATCAAATAGAAGTCTAGTGGTACTTATGTAGAGAGATGAAGTCAAATTTATACTTGGTTTTAGTTAATGAAAGTATTGTTGTATGTAGACGTAATAATTCAATATGAATGCAATTAATAATTCAATATATTAAGTAAAATTGTGTAAAATGTAACATTGAATTAAGTAGTAATAAAACTTGGTTCAATAAACAGACAAGAGAGTACAACAATACAAGCTTCGAACTTAAAGATGCTGATATTGTTGGATCTGCCGAATCAAGAAAAACAGTTTATACTAAACACGAAAATGATAGTTTTTTTTATTTTGTGTTCTTGTTTCGTTGTAAACTGTTTTCTAGAAATAATTGCTGCGTTTTTTTTCTTGATTCGAGATGAACACAACAGGTATATGATGATTTTGGTTTAGTCAACCAAAGGCTCTGATGCCAAATGTTTGATCGAATTATCTAACCTTTCTAATCAAAATATACCAAAATACAAAGTTTTATTAAACTTAATCTGTCATCATCTTTACAAGTATATAATCGAGTTCTATTTATAGAAATGAAGGGATACGAATGAATTGACGCATCCCTTAGTGAAATAACTATAAAACGGTTATGTAACCGCTTTTCTATAACTGTCATATTTGACAGCAGGTATGATTACCCATTGGGTTGGGTTTGACCCGATTTGACCCAATATAATCTATTATGTTTATATAATTTACATTTGCACAATTTAGATGCCAGTTTTTCAAGTTGTAACCATGACTCGTCAGACAGTAATGTCAGTGTGTTTAAAACTTTATATTACCTTGTATACGGATCCAAAACCTCCCTCCCCGAGCTTATTTGAATCAGCAAAGTTGTCCGTGGCAGCTTGGATTTGTCGATAAGTGAATATGCCAG
Source organism: Tanacetum coccineum (assembly GCA_026074375.1). Lineage (NCBI taxonomy): Eukaryota > Viridiplantae > Streptophyta > Magnoliopsida > Asterales > Asteraceae > Tanacetum > Tanacetum coccineum. Next base: position 66,623 of record BQNB010013529.1, read on the forward strand.
TATGCACATCCAACCCTTTCAGATCTACAAGTGAGAAAGGTAAACCAGGAAATTAAGAATGTCCATCTTCACATTAGATACAAATCTCTTTTAGTAAATAGATCAACCAAGTACCTGTTTTCATTCGATCGCCTATATAACTCCTTTGCCATGCAATACCAAGAAGTGTAAGAGTAAGGCATAATAGTGCAATAATTCCAACGGCAATGAATGTCCTTGTGTTGCCATGAGGCTTGAATTCTATGAGAACCATAATTTAATCAAATTATCAGTTGATTATGAGAAAAAAAAACAGAAATTCATATATTAGTGATTCTTGATGATGAAGACTAGTTAAGCATACCATACTCCATAGAAATGGCAGATATTAGAGGACCATACACCCCTCTCTCTGGTACTGTGGTTGTACCTCTCCAGCATACTGAACCGAATTTCTAATGTCTTGTTAGTAACACATACATTTTTTATTTCTTTAGTCACCTCTTTATTGATACCACGGGCTTCATTCATTATATCAAAGTTTTTCAATTGATTTACACCCTGAAAAAAGGGAAAGGAACAAAATTAAAATCCAATCGAATATGTTGTATTATTTAAGGAACCGCATCATTCTTTAATATTAGAACGTAACAGTGTCATAATTTTTTTTTAATAAGAGAAGTACGGTACATGTTTATTTCGATGATTGTTATATGTTAATCCTACCTTCTTACTATGTTGCTCTATGTTCAGTATAATTCTGCCATTCCAAAAAAAAATCATGCCAATCTGGTAATTCTTAAAGGTGTCATCAAATTCCTTGATATATCCAACACTCCTGAAGATAGAATCATATATGCTTATCATGCCGAGTTTCTTATACATAGTAGTCCAAAACACTTAAAAAGTATCAGTGGATGCATGGCCTTAGGGGAACACAAGGGTGGTTCGGATACTATACTAGAACGTAATCTGCGAAAGAAAAACTCTAAATCTATTTTTCACAAATATGGCATGAAGTGGATCGGATTTCGAGATGTGGTACAAGAAAAGAACTTTTAGCTTACCTCTTGAGTTATGAATATTAACATATAGAGTTACAAGAAAAGAACTTTCTTTTTGATTACGTGGATAGCCGAGTAACTATTAATTTCAGGGATTAAAATCCTTTAAAGTTGAGTCAAACATGATACATCATGTTCACCAATCACAAATTAGTGAATTGTATAAAACTTTTTCTTTTAATAAAAATCATGGGCCCACTTATTTATTTTCACTCACAATAAACTTAACATGATCAATCATGTTTGACTATAACTTTAGAGGATCATTTTCCTAATTTCAGATGTGAGTCACTTTGCTCGCCTATAAAGGATGACTAGAACACCGCATAAATATGGGACAAGAATTTTGTTTGACAATGATAAAACCCCTTTTGTATGATATTATTCATGACCATTATTTATAATGGCAAAACCTTAATACCTAAAATCCACAAACTGGGCTTGCGCTTAATTATCCACTAATACTCCCTCGCAGTCTGAGCGACGAAATCGCAAAAGCTCGGACTGGAGCAGAAAACAAAATAAAACATTGAAATAAACAAACAATAAAATAGTGTGGATTTGTGACCTTAACATAAATCACCAACACAAATCACGATTGTGTGGATTTGTGACCTTAACACATATGCCAAAAGTTCAATATAGATCCAATATTTGCCATAGACGCCACTCAATTTTTCATCAAAAATAAAAAAAACCCAATTTTCACCTTTTTAAAAAAAATAAAACATCTCACACACTGTTAATCGTTACGCAAAACAAAACATATCATCGCGAAGAGAATTAAATTATATTTCTATAGAGGGGCGACACTATATACTTTTGACTAACTTTTTTATGATTTTATGAAGTCATATACGATTTTATGAAATCATATATGATCATATATGATTTTATGAAATCATATATGATTCGTTATACGAATCATATATGATTCGTTATACGAATCATATATGATTCGTATGAGCGTTATAACGAATCATAATATGATTCATAATGACAAATCATATATGATTTTCGCAATTCGTGACTGAAACAAAATTAAAAAAAGTTCGTCGGAATCACAAATCATATATGATTTTATGAAATCATATATGATTTTATGAAATCATATATGATTCGTTATACGAATCATATATGATTTTCGCAATTCGTGACTGAAACAAAATTGAAAAAAAGTTCGTTATAATCACAAATCATATATTATGATTTTATGAAATCATATATGATTTCATGAAATCATATATGATTTTCGCAATTCGTGACTGAAAAAAAATCGAAAAAAAATTCCTCAAAAGTATACCGTATCACCCGTCTACTGAAAGATAAAAAAATACTCGTCGCGATGGTGTATTTTTTGTCGTGTGACGATTTACCGTTTGTAAGATATTTTATTTTTAAAAAAGAGGTAAAAAGTGATTTTTTTTTATTTTTGATGAAAAAATAGATGGTTAAGATTTATTCATTGGATCTATGACAAATAATGAGTCTATGTTAATCTTAACTCTAGCACATATCATCGACACAAATTGTCTGGATTTGTGACCTTAGCACAAATCACCAACACAAATCATGATTGTGTGGATTTATGACAGTAACACAAATCACCAACACAAATAATTAACAATTGACAAAACATATATTTTTTTTAACATAAAAACAAAAACTATAGACTTGATAAAAAATAAAAAACAAAATCCCACTTCAAACATTCAAGTCATGATCTCATATCTGGCCCGTTTGCACAAGGCTTTCTTTCTCCTTTTGATTTGAAGGTTTCGTCTGCCATGTGCTCCATTCTTTAGTAGATAGTTTAGCAAGAATTAAAGGATCACGTGATTGGTTTTTGACTGATTCAAAGTCGATGATGAGGGGTTTTTTTTTTTTTTTTTATAGAACGGCGGAAATTTTTTAAGGATCGGTGGAATGATTTAAGAGAGAGTTAGAGTTTGGTCTCTGATACCATGATCCGAGGGAACATTCTGGAATGATTACCATGGGTTTAGGCCCAATACAAATTAATGAATAATAAATGTCTTGACTAATAAATGTCTTGACTTGACTTGAATGTTGACTTGACTTTCAATGTTGACTAATACGCCCCTGCAGTTGGAGCGGGAGGAGGCCGTACGCTCAAACTGAAGAGAAAATCTTCAAACAAAGCTGAGGGAAGACCTTTGGTGAAGATATCAGCATACTGAAAACGAGATGAAACATGAAGAACCCGAACATGACCAGCTTTAACCATATCACGAACAAAGTGTATATCAATCTCAATATGGTACGTTGGTGTTGAACCGGGTTGGCTGACATATAAACTGCACTAACGTTATCACAGTAAACCAGAGTAGCTGTCAAAAGAGGAGAGTGTAACTCACGAAGGAGATTACGAATCCATGCAGTTTTTGCAACAACATTAGCAACACCCCGGTATTCCGCTTCAGCACTAGAGCGAGAGATGGTGTGTTGTCGTTTAGCAGACCACGACAAAAGGTTATCACCTAGAAACACACAATAACCGGAAGTAGACCTGCGGGTGAAAGGGCAACCTGCCCAATCAGCATCAGTGTACCCAACTAAAAATGTAGTAGCGGAAGCATATAAATGAAGACCAGGCTCCAGGGTGCCCTGAACATAGCGCATGATACGTTTGAGAGCAGCAAAGTGCGGCTCCCTCGGATCATGCATATAGAGACAAACCTGTTGAACTGCATAGGACAAATCTGGGCGAGTAAAGGTAAGATACTGGAGCCCCCCTGCAAGACTACGGTATAAAGTAGGATCCTGAACAGGAACGCCGTCCGGACCTAATTTGGAGTCAGTGTCAATTGGTGTCCGAGACGGGTTACAATTAACCATATGAGCTCGCTCAAGAAGCTGACGAGCATACTTCTTCTGAGACAAAAAATAATCCTGTAGGATGACGAACAGCAGAGATGCCAAGAAAATAATTAAGTGCCCCGAGATCGGTCATATCAAACTCTTTATGCAAAGAGTCTACAATCTGCTGAAGTAGAACTGGAGAAGAAGCTGTGAGGATAATATCGTCCACATATATAAGTAAATAAGCAACCTGAGAACCCTGTGTATATATAAACAATGAAGAATCACACCGACTAGGAGAAAAACCAGCCCGAGTGGCATAACCTGCAAACCGCTGGAACCAAGCACGAGGTGCCTGTTTCAAACCATACAAAGACCTCTGCAAAAGACATACATGATTAGGATAACGAGAGTCAACAAAACCAGGGGGCTGATGCATATACACTGTCTCAGATAAATCACCGTTAAGAAATGCATTCTTAACATCAAGTTGGTGAATAGGCCACTGTCGAGACACAGCAAGGCTAAGAACGGTGCGAATGGTGGCCGGCTTAACAACTGGACTAAATGTCTCATCAAAGTCAACACCGTGTTGCTGATTACTACCGTTAGCAACAAGTCGAGCCTTATAACGACTCAAAGTACCGTCAGCATGAAATTTATGCTTAAATAACCACATAGATCGAACCAAGTTAACATCAGACGGCCTTGGAACAAGAATCCAAGTACCATTTTTAACTAACGCATTATACTCATCATACATAGCATTACACCAATTAGGGTCTTTTAGAGCAATAAACGGAGATTTGGGAATAGGAGAGAGAGATGAAGTGTGAAGAGAAAGACGTTCGATGGGTTTGACAATACCCGATTGAGACCGTGTGATCATGGGATGAGTGCGGGGTGGTTCATTAACTGGGTTGGTATTGGTTTGTGGATTTGGTGGATCGAATATGGGTGGTGGCAGCGGATTGTTTTGGGTTTGGGTTTGAATGTTGTTTGGTTCGTGACTAGTGGGCTGGTTGGTGGGGAAAGTTGGGCCTGGTGAATTTGGGCCGGTGTGAGGAGGACTTTGGGTTGGATCGGTAATTGGTGGAGCAGTTGGGATGCTCGTTTGGTGTGGGATGTTTGTGGAAGGATTAGGAAGTTTGGATGCAAGAGAAGTGAGGAGGGGTGAACGTTGAGTATCGAGGAAGGTGTAAGAAGGTGGCGAGGAAGGTGTCATAGATTTGTAAGGGAATTGTGTTTCGTCAAAGGTGACGTGTCGGGAGAGAATAATTTTGTTTGTCTCGAGGTTAAGGCAACGAAAACCACGATGATAGGCGGGATAGCCTAAAAAGATACATGGTGTGGCACGCGGGGCAAGTTTATGAGGTGAGTGGAGATGAGGGTAGCATAGACACCCAAAGATGCGAAGGTGCGAGTAATTGGGTGGTTTGTTGAAAAGGCGTGTGAAAGGTATATCGTTATGGATTGCGGTAGATGGTAAAAGGTTTAGGAGATAGGTGGCCATATGGAGGGCTTCGACCCAAAAGGTAGGGGGAGGTGTGCTTGAAAGAGAAGAGTACGAATGGTATTATTAATTGTTCGTATCATTCGCTCCGCCTTGCCATTTTGTTGGGAGGTTTTTGGGCAAGAGAATCTAAATTGGATGCCATTTTTGGCAAAAAGGGTGTGGAGTCGGTTATTATCGAACTCACCGCCATGATCACATTGGAAGTTTTTAATTTCACATTTAAATTGATTTTTAACATAGTTGCGAAAATGCAAAAATTTATCAAACATGTCAGATTTAGAACGAAGAGGATAAATCCATAGAAAATGAGAGAAATGATCAAGAAATAAGACATAATATTTAAAACCACTAGAACTAATAATGGGAGATGTCCATAAATCAGAATGAATAATATCAAAACAATGTTCGACAATAGAATCTGAACTATGAAAGGGAAGCTTCACATGTTTGCCAAGTTGGCAAGCGTGACAAATATGTGAAGATTTTTCTTTATTACATGAAATAAAACGACTAGAGACAAGCGAACGTAGCACTTGATCACCCGGATGTCCGAGGCGTTGATGCCACGTGGAGGCACTTGTCGAGAGAAAAGCAATGGGAGAAGTTGATGGCTTGGTAACTGGATAGAGATCGCTCGAGCTGTCACATCGAAGGAGGATATGACGAGTCAAGTAATCCTTCACAGAAAAACCAAAGGCGTCAAATTCAATAGTACAATTATTGTCCCTAGTGAACTGACGAACAGAAATGAGATTTTTAATTATATTGGGGGTTACAAGAACATTATGAAGATGAAGTGGGCGATGATGGGAAGGAATAATGCTATGGCCTGTGTTGGTGACGGGAATAGACTTGCCATCACCAACGTGAACAGATGGAAATAAGCGTTTATCAAAAATGGTACTTAAATTACTTGCATTAAAATTTAAATGAGAAGAGGCACCTGTATCTATGTGCCAAGTCGGGTCTTGCAGCGGCATAGTGCTAAACGCACTTGGAAAAGGAGTAGGTTGTGATGCATAAATAGCCAGAGCAGGACCGGGTATACCTTGACCGGGATGCGGCAATCTGTAATGCTTTTGTGGTGTAAATTGTTGAGCAACATTAGTCTTGTAGGCCACATATTGGGCTAGGGTACATGTGAACGTATTGAAATACAATCGGAGATGATTTGAGATTACAGTAGTCGAGAGATATAGAGAGAACTTAGGGAGAGAGTCGACTTTTTAGAGAGAAATTAGGAGAGGATCGGTTTTTGCTCTGATTACCATATTGAAAGGCTAATTTGATTCCTTGATTATTAATGATAACAACTATCCTATATATAGGATACAAGAGAACATTCTGGAACTATTATCATGAGTTTAGGCCCAATACAAATTAATGAATAATAAATGTCTTGACTAATAAATATCTTGACTTGACTTGAATGTTTGAAAGTTGACTTGACTTTCAATGTTGACTAATAAATTTTGGTTGAAAAACGATACAAAAAGCGCTCTCATATGATGTTTGTGATAGAGTAATAATTCTAGGTGATGCTCAAGATTTATGTGCCCATTCAATTCCATTACCATTAATCTTGCATTTATCATATGTAGTATAGATAAGTTTTATTCACTCTAAAGGGAACATTAGCAAATTCTTAAAATAAGAATAATACCTGGACATAAACATCAAAAACACGTCTTCCAAGGCTCCGAAAAGATTTTTTATCTGTGAAAACTATCTCTGCAAAGTATAGAGTCACAGTATAGTTTCCATTTGCTAAGCAACGACCATAATAAGTGAGTGACAGTGAAGACTGGCGAGCGTTTGTGTAAAGTTCATAGCTATTCATAGTGAGTGTTGACACACTAGTTGTCGTATGGTTGACAGATGCAAGATCAACGTCCCATGGATATCCTGTGCTGCTAAATCCCCAAAAAGTATTTGTAGGAACAAATTTTACGGCTGCTCCGTGCTGATCTTGATCACCTTCAAAAACCTTGTTTCCAATTTTGACCTCTAGCCCGCCACAATTGATGTGTACCGAATAGTACGCTAGACAAAAGCAGATACATAAAATGCATATTTTGGGTTTAAGAAAAAATGCAACACAAAAGGAAGGCGTGCTTCTCACTTTTGGAGCATGGAAATCCTTTAAGGCACTTATTTCCAAGGTCTCTGCATTATATATTTAGTGAGTATCTCACTAAATGTATGTTCAATTCATAATAATGAGCATATGTAGCGCGCAATCTTACACGGAGTTCCCCTTAATAGCTGAGATGATTTTTGAAACTCTTATCTCATAATATTCCTAATGAAAAAATAATTGTGTGGGTTGCTAGACTTTGCCAATTATAGGTATGAGTGTTAAGTGCTACTCCGACTCCCAAGTGGGAGCTGTTGGATTATGGTAGTCGAAAGCACGAATACATTACGAATATATGTGAGCCTATTGGGGGCACACACGTTAATACACGAAGAATGTATTTATACTTCACAATATAAACCGAGGGACTTGAATAAATGAAAATCGAACCTCAAGGGCTCATTTTAATGAACCGGATTCTAAGAGAATTGAGGAAGGGTTCGGTTGGAATTTAGGATAAGTAGAAGGAGAATTGGAATGGACTTGTGACTTGTTTCCCAAGTGTATACCAATTAGGGCTATGAGGGTTATATATACCCTACACCCTATGCCATTCTAGATGACACACAAAAAGATCTAAATATCCCTAAACAACATTCGGTTCCATTGATTTTTCTTTTCACCGATTACAATTAACAAACCCTTTTATAAAGTTTGGTTGGTTTCGGTGGTTATATTAAAATACACCAAAACAATTCAAATTTAAGGTGTTGTTGATTCCAATTGTTGCTTCCTGTTTTGAAACTACAAATAGTAACACGTGGTGTTTGTGGTCCTTTTGGTTCGAAGGAAGAAAAACCCAACTGGTGATCTTCGGTTTTGCTTAAATTCGGTCCAAGGGTATTCGGTGATAATAAGAGTTTTTAACTCTAATTCCGTTCTTGTTTATTCGGTTACTAGTTCAAGAGTTTGCGTGGTAATCGAGATTAAAACAAAGGTTGTTAGTTTGTGAAGTTAAGCCTAGCATAGCTTAATACATTTGGTTGACGTGACTGTGTGAGCAACCGTAGAGGCAATTATTTTAGTTGCTTGTTTCGTTTTCTTGATCATATTAACAAAATGTACGCGTTTCTTTTACCTTTCAATTGTGTTAACCATATGCTATTACTAGGTCCTATCCGCTGCGCACTCGTGGCTAAACTAGTTACCTATGTATTTAAATCCCAACACTTTTGATGTAGCTTATGACAGAGCTTATAGAGATGAAACTAAAAGAATTCAGAGCATGGTTTTGAAGAAGCAATTGGCAGAAGTAGAGCTTTTCATTATGTCTGAGTCACCTCTTAATGATGCAATTAAAGGTGGTTGGACATATGAGATGATTGAGTTTTATGAAGCCAGCATTGCTGAAAATAAGCAGAATGGGAATGAGTTTGTCAAAAGAATGAAGGTTGGTGATGCCATGGATGATGAAGTAGGTTAAGACCTATCTGCTCATGCTGGCTTCATGAATCAAAATGTGGTATCAAACACTGTGGATGCTGCTATGACAAACATGGTGAACAATAGAGATGCATGTTCTTCTTCTCTTATATAATGAATATTAAAATTGTTGCCTGGAACGTTAAAGCTATGACTGACACCTCTACACAAGATGAAGTTAAACTTTTAATCTATGAGAATAGATTAAGCATGTGTGCTGTCATTGAAACTAGTCTTAATAAGAAGATAGTTAATTCAGCATGTGATGATGTATTTGAGAGTTGGTATTGGTTAACAAACTCTGTAGATAGAAAAAATGTAAGAGTCTGAAATTTCGTAGGTCAATAACTTTCTATTTACGTCCATTAAGTTGACTTATATAAGTTACGTGTTAATTTGACCTAAAACCGGGAAGTTGTCCTACGAATAATCGAAAACTAGCACTGGATGCGTTCCAGCTTTAGATTAAGCGTAGTCTACTCATGACTTGCATATTATGACTTTTCGGGCATATTTTTATATGTCGCGCGTTTACGTTTTATAAGTTGCGCAGATTAAGCATTTTGCATTCGCATGCATGCATGCATATATTTATCCTCCTAAATTAATATTAATATCTATATATATGTGTGAGTAAAATACAAATTTTGAAAATATTGGTCCCTTCGCCTTTTCCTTGTCGTCTGATCACACACACACACAAACACATTTCATACAAATTTCTAGCTAACCAAACTACCTTGTACCACCTTTGCATGAAACATGGAGCATATTCCTAACCAATTGTACTAATGGTCCCAATTTTGTCCCCTTGTCCCTTTGACCCGTTCAAACCACCACCCCAACACCATGGGATTTTTGTTGTTTTCTTGCATTAATACATGTGGTCACAACATATTTTGTTTTAAGTCTAGTCCTTTTTCACAACTTTCTCTAACTTATTTTGTCTACTACAAGAATGGAGACCCACACCTTTAGATCCTTTATGCATGTTTCAAGTATAAATAGAGGGTTCATGCACCCATTTGCTTCATACACATAAACACTTATCAAATTAGCTCTTCTTCTTTCTCCCTTTTGCTTATTCGGCCGACCACTCCAACACCAAAAGGGTGTTTATTTTTCTTTGATCTTCAAGTATTGGGTTCATATATACACACTAGTGGTATAGTGTTTGGTTTATTCGGGTTACTTTTGGATCAAGTTCGAGTTATACATACTATTATTTTTGGGTTAATCTTCATGTATTTTCATTATTTTTGTAAGTAAATCTTTCTTGCATATTTTCATTTATTTCATATCATTCACATAACCATTTCATCAATTTGATTATAAAATAATAATCAAGTTTGAAAAGTGTTCCGTTTTAGTCACTCAAAGTTTCGTTAGTGTTCTATTATTATG
>BQNB010013530.1:0-32825 GCA_026074375.1 Tanacetum coccineum
TGTAGATTTTGGGACCTCTGTTTGTAAAAACTCTGATGAAATAATGAATGATAACTTATCTTTTACAAATGTCTCTTTTGAGTCATTTTCTATGATTATGACTGTTGTACTATGAAATAATACCCCAGATTAGCTTCCGCTGCTATTTGTCATAATGGGGGTGTTATAAAATCTGACATCAGGCTTCATTTGACTCAGAATAGACATTAGAAGTAGAAGGAATTGAAAAATATGTTTGTTCAACAGAAGGTTCTTTTTTAGGAACAAATGTTTCATAAAGAGCATTTAATTTTCCATAATCCAGTTGAATCATTTTGTTTCTCATTTTCAATCGACTTTCTTCTGCATCCTCTAAAGTCTCCTCAGAATCAGGTTAATCAATTTTTAAGTTAGCGCTTTGAAGCATTTCACCATGATACAGTTTTGGTTGTGCTGCAATGGCTTTCTTGAGACGTTTGGGATTTTGATAACTCAACCCAGCTTTTAGAAAAGGATCATAAACTTTATTAGGTGTTTTTCCAAGCATATGAATAGTTTGAACTGATTGACCTATTTTATAAACAATTCGATCATGAGAGCTCAGTTTCTCCTCGAGATCAACAATATCTTCAAGATATCGATTTTCTCGTTCTTTGAAATCCTATTTAGCTAACTGAGTTTCATGTAGAATTATTATCTTTTCATTTTCGATTTTGAAAAAATCACTTTCAATTTTATCTTTTTCTTTCAAAATTCTCTCAATGGTGTCTTTATCAGCATGTATTTCATGTTCTAACTCATCACATGTTTCTTTATATTTTGAACATTGAACCATTGTTTACTCAAATGTTTTGACCCGTTCCTTACACGTCTCAAGCTCCTTTTGTAGCAACTATTTTTTCTTTTTAAGCTCATTGTTTAATCGTTTTTTATTTTTAGCTTCTCTTTGAACATTGTATGCCAGAATTTTAATATCATGGTATGAATCATGAGCATTTGAATCATGTTCAGCCGATCCACCATTATTTTCCACATAATGATCATCAAATATGATATTAGAATTAATTTGATCATCATCATATGTGTTAACAACCGTTTTACATTTTCCATGATTCTTGTGTTCATGAACCTCTGTGGGTATCATTTTGTGTAAAGCATTTACCTCACTGACAACCTTTGCATCATAGTTTGGCTCAGTCACAGCGTTGTCAGCAGCAGGTTAAACTCGTGCCATCATGATTACTGCAGCAGTTAGTTCTTCCAATGTTTCATCTCCATAAGAATTATCAAGCATGAAATCATTTTCTTCATCCTTGAGGTTGCTCCCCGCTTCATCTTTCATGGCTAACAACATTTGTTCTCTGAAATATTTTGCATCATGAACTCTTGGTTTTTGACAATCACGAGCATAGTGGCCTTTTTCATTGCAGTTATAACACTAAACATTTGCCTTTCCCGAATTTGACTCGGTTCGTGGAACACGCTAAACAATCTGATTACTTTTATCATTCTGAGTTAACCTATTTCCTACATTAAATCCTTGATTCCTGTTTTGTCACTCTACATTCCTGTTACCATTTCCATCATATCCTGCATTCTTGGTTTGTATGTCAACTCTACCATCCTGAATCACAGCTTGATTTCTTGTGTTTGATAAATTATGAAGACGATTATTGGTAGGTGTAGAGAACTTTTAGGTGATTGCTTGAGCTAATAACATAATTGCGGTTGTAAGCTTGTCTTCTTGAGAATCCCCTTGTAACTCCCCTTGATAATCTTCTTCGTAATTAACAACTGATGAAGGATGTGTGACATAGTATGGTTGTAGTGAATGTGAATAAGAAGGACTTGCATGAGATTGTGATGAGGAAGCATTTGAATGAGCAATTAGGGCTAATGGAACATGATTCCTGGTAGCTCTCTTTGCTTTGGATGCTTGAACACGTGGTTCAAATTGTACTAAGGAATCATACAACTGAGCATATGAAACTATATCTCCTGTTTGGTTGTGACGAACCAGGGTAACATATTTGCTCCACTCGGGTTGCAAGTAATTGAGAAACTTGGTGTTGATTGATACTGGAATTGGACGAACATTATTACGGTCCATAATATTAACAAGTGTTGTGAATCTTTCATACACAGATTCTAGTGATTCTCCTTCCTTTGGTGCAAATTTGACAAACTCATCCATGAGCCGTGAGTGTCTTACGTGATTAGTAATGTCAGAACCACACATCAACCTTTTAATTCGTTCCCACATTTCCTGAGTAGTTTTACACGCATCCAATGAATTGTAGATATCATTAGGTATTGCTTTAAGAATATAATTCACGACTCTCACATCAGCAATGTATTGCTTCTTGTTTGTCTCAGTCATTTTGGACAATGGTTCAATTATCTGTTGTCTAGTATTATCTGGATCAGGAATCATTGGCCTCACATAAGGTCCTTTTTCAATTGAATGCCACATACCTACTCTCCCATGGAATATAATTCCCTTTCTCAAGCATTGGAGGTCTTTCATTAGCTCCTGAGAGTCAGCAAGAGTTTTGTTTGCTTTGAGCGAGACATGTTATATCGAATGATACAATGCAAAACTTGGATCATTTTAGAGGATAAAGTCTTGTAAAATGATTACAATGCAAACTTGGATCGTTTTAGAGATAAAGTCTTGTAATCGTGAAATCAACGAGCAATAACAACTTTGTTTTGTATCACAACACTTTGAATGATGTAACCTTAAAGATACGAAACCTTGATTTGTTTTCAAAGTCTAAGTAACAAGAAGCTTTCTATAACTATGTTACGAAACCCAAAGTCTGAGTTACGAAACCTATGAAACAATGTTACGAAACCCAACGTATGTGTTACTAGACCTCTGAAACAGTGTTACGAAACCCAAAATCTGTGTTATGAAACCTCTTACACTGAGATACGAAACCTTCCAATATGAAAACTGAATTACGAAACCTTCAATTAGGAAAGTTGTGTTACGAAACCTCTGATTACGAAACCAAGTCTTACGAAACCTCAATGGTATTAAACTGTTTCAAAACTATAATATGAAACCTTCAGTTACGAAACCTTCCGTTGTGAAATTGTGTTAAAAAACCTTTCATATGAAACCTTTGTTATGAAAGCTTGAAGTACGAAACCAAAACCAATCTCTTGATACGAAACCTCCAGTTACGAAACCACATATATACGAAAGCTCCACAATTTATGAAACCAAACGGTTACCGAAAGCTCTAATATATGAACCAACCTTTCATAAATTCTAATTTTCTTTCACCTTCGTAAATTCCAAGAAACCTCCTACTTTTGTAAATTCTTAGCTACGAAACTAATAAGAAACCTATCAAATTTATTTTTAAGCAGTTTAAAGTGATAATATCAATGTTATCTTTTCAAATTGACTAAGTTCTATGTTACGAAAGCTATTGACAGTTTTACGAAAGCTAAGAAACACTTACGTATGGTAGTTACCGAAAGCTCAACTAAGATATTAAAGCTCAAAAACTGTTTTACGAAAGTTATTTCCCGCCTAAAAACAGTTACCAAAACCTATATCCTGAATTACGAAAGCTATCAAATTCATATTTTTTTTCGATCAAATTTAAATCTAAGCAAGTATTTTCGTAAACTAGTTATGAAACCTACAATTGGATGATTACGAAAGTTATATTTCAACGTTTTAAGATCAAAAACTCATAAAATCGCAAATCTAACACTTAGCATCAACGAAACCTACAACTCTCTTCGTTACGAAAGCTGCTTGATCAAAAAATGATACGGTTAAGCTCGATTTGATCCACGAAACACACATTAGATCTCTCCCGGGGATAGATACCACTTGTTATATGTCATGTTTGCACTATAGTATCATACAAAAGTTATAGAATTAAAAGAGAGGAGCTAGAGAGCATTTTTTTATCATTTTCAAAGTTTTCATTCCAAAAGGGAAAATAGAAATGGGAGGGAGAAGTGAATTACAAAACATAAGAGACTTGTATAAATACCCCTCCTAGATGGGTATTTATACTTATTGCTATTCCTATTCTATTTTCTTAACTTTAGTCAAACCTTGGTCAACTTTACTTAACTTTGACCAAGATAGACTTTATTACAATATAATTACTAATAAAACTATAAACTATACAAAGACCAATTCATTTAATAATAAACACTTTTCTTGAACCTAACAGATCAGTTGATAGACTTAATAACAATTAACTATTAGAGGGATGTGTAGAATCGTAGAAGGGGGTCAATAGGTCTTTTCGACTTCTTCTAAGTTTACAAAACTTCAAGTCTCAAAGAACCCAAGTAGCGTAACAATCTACTTAACAACACAACTAATAAGTAGAGGTAGAGATAAATAGACACCATGATATATACTGGTTTGGGATGGGGGGTTTATACCATCCGTACATACAGTTGCGAATCCACGACACCGATATTATTACACTAGTACAATCCTTATGGTAGACTACAAACCGTTACAACTTGACTTCACCGATATGCACTAAACTCGACGCTCACTAAGAAGGGTGATCAATCGTTCACATTAAGCTTTAAATTTATAAACAAGAATTACCGGTTTAACTAGGAACACATTCGGGCAAGTATAATCCTAGTCATGTATAGTTAGGGATTGGTAATTTAAGGTCATCCCAAGAGACTTGGTTGCACTCAAGTGTCGTTTGTTTGTTTAAGCAAGTAACAAGGCGGTGGTTATGATTGTCACGGATCAAACTACATAGAAATACAATAAGAGAACAACCACACAAAGAACATACATGTTTGGACAAATGATCACATAGATATTAGGATGTTTAGTTTGGAAAACATATTATCATTGATAATCCTTTCGACCTATAGAACCAATAACAATAGTTTAGTGTTTTATAAATCATTTATACATAAGTCTCAATCAGATGGTTATGTCATGAGCCTTATGCCTAAACCAATAACAATAAAGAATCCTTTTGACCTATAGACTTTGATGTTATCGATTGTTACGC
This sequence comes from Tanacetum coccineum, assembly GCA_026074375.1. Taxonomy (NCBI): domain Eukaryota; kingdom Viridiplantae; phylum Streptophyta; class Magnoliopsida; order Asterales; family Asteraceae; genus Tanacetum; species Tanacetum coccineum. The sequence continues at coordinate 5,007 of BQNB010013530.1, forward strand.
TCTATTTACTTGAAAGATGATTAGAACAACATATTCAAAAGACTCCTTTCGACATTAGTCTAAATTAAACCTTCACTTGCTATGTTTATTAATTCTCTTGCACAATCGTCACAAAGCACAAGACCAAATTATTTGCCGATTAATGAATTGAAATCAACCACTATTGAGAATCCTTTCGACCTATAGACCTGAACAATGATTAACCAAAGTAATAAACAAGAACAAATTTGAATCTAACCGAATATGATATTTTCATCATAATCCGAACAAACACTAATAAAATCCAAACATCCCTTTATCACAAGTTTTCATATGAACCAAACAAGTATAACACATCATTTACAAGATCTAACACACAAAACGCATGAATCACCACAAACATGAACATAAACATGATTGAATATTAAAGAAGAAGTTACCAAACATTAGAGTTCAAAGTACCAAAGGATAGACATCCAACCAAAGTATCCCAATGATTCTAACCAAAAGAAATAACCAAAATACAATTCATCCTACCCAAAACCTTCCTGGATATCAACCTCATGTTGTGAGTGTATATCCTTAGGGTGTTTGGTAACAAGGATTGTTTGAGATTAGATTGTTTATGGATCTTGAATTTCTTCTCTAACTCGTTCACAAATTATGGCTTATATGTGGCGACCAAACCACCCCCAACACCTCTGGAAAAAGGGTAGGGGTGGTAGGAGAGAGTGGTGTGTGTTATGGAAAAGGTTTGTTAATAAAAGTATGAGATATGTATATGAATGATGGCCCCAATGGATGTTTATATACTTGAGACACTCCTTGGCCTCCAAGATTCATGAAAGTTCCAGAAATAAGAGTTATTAGGAGTACATGATCGGACTAGGATGAGTTGGCACATTAAAATCTTCATTAGAATGACTTTGGGAGGTCAGGTGCATCCAGCCGGGCGGCTCCTCGGCTAGGTCGTTCGGCCAGATGGACTTTGGCTGGAAAAATGATTTTGGCCGTCCGGTTGCGGGCTTGAGTCATCCGGTTGGATTATTTCTAGCCAAAGTAGTCTAAACGAAAGTTGTAGCTCTTCCTCTTACTGACGCGTGAGCTGTTAAATCAAGTCAATCCAGTTCGTATGCTCAAGTTATGGCCAAAATGGTAAAGGTGTGTCGGGAACAACAATTCTTCCAATATTTCTTCGTTTTAGCTTCTTTTGTTCTTTTCTTTCTCATTTCCTGTCTTTTGCTTTATTCTCGAGTCTTTGGACCACTAACTTGATGACTTTATCTTCACGAATATACTCCACGAGACTTGTAATTGTCGGGAATTCTTCATACATACATAACTCTTTGTTTATTTATCGTTCCTTCGTCTTTTCTTCACTTTCCTTGATTTTGGCTAACTAAGAACACAAGATATAACTTTGTACGAATATGAGCTACAATGTTTGTTAGTTTAACCAAATAGCATGTACAAAAACCATGATAACGCTACTAAAAATTCAATTTGAGCGTTATCAAATCCCATCACACTTAAACTTTGCTTGCCCTCAAGCAAATCTAGGAAAAGAAATTTAGAAAGAAAATATCTAAATGACAAAATAAGGATATTTTTTTAAGAATATCGATAATATTTTTGATTTTTTATAAATAAGCATAAAAGGCGCAAACACCCCTCCCCACTTAAGGGTTTACTTGTCCTCAAGCAAATTAAAAAAAAATCTACATGGTGCTAAAAAATGATTAGAAAAATGCGATGAAAATCTATCAAGTAAAAGTATGAGATAAGATTCATCGTTTTAAGCTTTTGGTGAAAAACCGAGATGTTTGACAATACCTAAAGGTTCTTGCTTGATTAACATTTATAAGCACCTCACGAAAAAGGAATGAAGTATAATATATTCAACACTCATTTATTTAGGTGGCAGAGTATATAAGAGAAATCAAACTCATAGCTCAGTTATTCTTTCTTGGACTTTAAATTTCTCAAAGTTCCAGAGGCATCTTTCTTAACCAATCCAAATATGCTATTAAAATAATTAAAAAAATACGGAATGGAATATTGTGACCTGGTTGATACTCCCATGGTAGAGAAATCCAAACTGGATGCAGATCCACAAGGGAAAGAAGTTGATCCTACACGTTATCGTTGAATGATTGGCTCCCTTATGTATCTAACAGCCAGTAGACCAGACCTTGTATTTGCTGTATGCATGTGTGCCCGATATCAGGCTAAGCCTACCGAAAATCACTTACATGGAGTTAAGCGAATCTTTTATACCTAAGAGGAACCATTAATATATGTATGCGGTATTCGAAGAATTCCTGTATTGCACTAACAGCTTTGCAAAAAGCTGATCATGTTGGTTGCCAAGATACCAAAAGAAGTACATATGGAAGTATGCAGCTATTGGGTGACAGATTAGTAAGTTGGTCGTCTAAGAAATAGAAAAGCACAGCCATATCCAGTACAGAAGCTGAATACACCGCCCTATCCAGATGTTGTGCTCAAATCCTTTGGATGAGAACATAACTGACAGACTATGGCCTTGGATTCAACAAAATTCCTCTGTACTACGATAACAAAAGTGCCATTGCTTTATGTTGTAACAACGTTCAACATTCAAGATCCAAGCATATTGACATCATATACCATTTCATCAAGGAGCAAGTGGAAAATAGTGTGGTTGAGCTATACTTCGTCAGAACAGAATATCAGCTGGCAAACATTTTTACCAAAGCATTGGGACGAGAAAGACTTGAATTTCTTTTCAACAAGCTTGGAATGAGAAGTATGCCTCCTGAAACTCTGAAATGACTGACAGAAGAAGCAGAAGAGTAATGGTGGAATCTCTTCTTGTATCCTATGTAAATATTTAAAAACATAAAAACTCAAAAAGATTTTTCGTTTTTATATAATTTTTACATAAAGAAAATACAAAAAATATAAAACCTGAAAATCAAATAGAAAAATATAAAATCAAAAAATACCAAAAATATGTTGTTCATGACATGTATTCTGGAATCGATAATATTTACGGCCTTAGAAATGTCACTTAAAAAATGACACGGAGCTATAAATAAAGTTCGAGCATAAGTTCTAAATGTTTTTCAAAACATGTCAATGGCTTGCAGTTATTTCAGACTGCAACCCGGTCTTCATCTTAAAGGCAAGTATATCGTCAAAAAGATAACTTGACCTCTCAACGGGAAATTCAATTTTCTCGGGCATGATCTACTTTATGATCATGTAAAGGCTTGTGTATACTTTACTACACAACCCGGGATGTCTCTCAGAATACGTGTACGTGTTAGTGAATTTATTTTTCAAAAGAAGAGAAATCTTCTTTCATAATTGGTAAAACATGTTATTGAATTCAGAATCAGTTTACGACATAACAAACAGTTCTCAAGAAGTTTCGACCACTCAAACAAATACAATAGATCTTTAAATAGAATACTGGTCTTTGTTCGAGGGGGGAAGGTGTTTTTTGAATTATCTTCAACAAGTCAAGAAAATTATTCGGAATTTTTTTTAACTTAACGGATAATAATTTAAGGGGGAGTTAATTTACTTTAACTCCAAGGGCTTAAGTTGTCCTAAGTTAATAACTTTAGGGGCTTAAATATAATTTCAAGGTTAGTGGCTTAGGCTTAAAACTATATACGACCAATATTGCCAACACCCTATAGTTTTGAAAGGCTTAGGATTGTTTGGAAATAATTACGTAGTTTTAGAAGCCTTGAAGTTAAAGATATGTTTCTGATTCAATAAATGGTTCCCGACCAGTTCATCATTGAGTTTATTCTCGAAGAAGTAGTAAAATTTGATAAAAGAGGTTCGCATAGGTATGATGACTCCTTTAGATAGTCAGTATCCTACTAGAAGAAATAAGTACATCCGAAACTTATTTGACTTAGGTGTTATCATTTTGACTACTTAGAAGGTTAATTGTTTACATCTGGGACTTAGTTAACTTTGGTGTTACAATTTATATCATCACTATCCTGGAGAACGCTTCGAATCTACTCAAGAAAGGATTGCGGGTTCGGGGGAAAGCTAAGAAAGCTTCTAAGAGGAGAATGACGAGACTGACCACATATTGCTACTTCGGACAGAGTGACAATGTCGATCGCTCTCGGTTTTGTAAGTTTTAGGTCATGTCTCATAAATCATCTTGTATACATGTAGTGTAACTTCATAAATATATAGTGTTCGAGTACAATTTTTCAAGAATTTTTCAATAAATTCAAAATCTTTCATAATTGTGTACCCAACACTATATCATTCTCTCAAAAAATTGAGGGGGAGCTAAGGAAATTGTTCCAAGGAAATCATGATATTAACATTTTTCTCCCCAATGTTTTTCAAATCTCAAATAGCCATTTTACTCCATTGATATCAAAAATATCATATGGTATGCTATTTTTGAGGGGGAGAAAATTGGACTAAAATGTAAAGTGATCAGTAAAGACTCAAGTGCGGACTCCTCCCTCACCATGCTAAACAATTTCAGTTATCGATGCATGTGTTAAGGGGGAGCATTTCTGAAAAGTAGAACTATCGAGGTACAAATGTTTTGATATTTATCGCAAGTACCTTGATTGATTTTTCCAAATGGTTTTAAGGCAATGAGAACAATACTAAAAGACCGACCATGTACTTACTTTTATCGGAGTTATAAGGTGGTTAAGTATAGGTATCCGTTCCTATGATCCAGCCAGAACCGGAGGGATCTACCCAGGGACATTCCATTAGATAGAATAGAAGTCCTTAGGTATGATACTTGTTATTCATACACTGTGAAAACAAGAAACATCTAAGATTCATACGCATTATCCTTGTGATATTGCCAGAACATCATAATGATACTTAAGTATTCACAGTGACGATGGAAATCCTTCTAGAGCCAACATCAAACAAGCTCTGTGGTAGGTGACTTATGAGATCCTATATGGATCAAACTTGTGACACTGGATATTGATTCAGTCCAGACTAAGAATTGACGACTCAGTCAGTAAGACAGTAACTCACAGATTCACTCTTACCGTGTTGTCTGCTTTGAGACGCTCGGGTAACAAGAATGGCTAGTGCAGCTGCGAAACCCTGTCAAAGAGATTCTTTTGAATTCTACCTGATCACATGTAGTATATATACTGATTAACAGGGAACCATGGTTATTTCAACCATAACAAAGTGACAACGACACTTTTATCCAAATCTGTTGATTATCACTAACATAAACCTGCAAGTATTCCCGATGGTGGCAGCAGCTAGTCCAAGATGAGTTAGATTCATAGCCACATGCTCATACTCGACCAACATATGTAAAGACATTATAAAAGCTCAAGTACATGTTTCAAAACACTTCCGTTACTCTGATACTCCATGTCTTCCTTGAAGTCACAAAGTGTTATAGTTGAAGAATTTCAAGAAAGATGGTTATACAAGCTTTCAAGATGAAGAAAGGTATGCGCATGTTGGTTTGAAGGTCACAAGATCACAAGAAGGAGAAGTGTTACAAGATAATCAAGTGATGATGCAAGATTTATGATCTCAAGAAGTTTAATATCAAGTGATAAAGGCTCAAGATCACGAGACTGTCAAGCATAAAGGAACAAGTTCAAGCTTAAAGATCAAAGAACACTACATATGATGCAAGATAAAGAATAAGATTCAAGACTACAAGCAAGATAGAAGAACATTCATAGAATGCTAAGCTTAAGATATTTGTAATCTAAAGTGACCTCCCCTAGGGGGAGATTGTTAGAAATCCAAAAAAGGATCGATCACTCTCAGATGTCGTGTCTTAGCTCATAGTCTATAATATGTAATAGTTAGGAAGCTAACCGGGCTGACTTATAAAAAGCCCAAGGAAAGCCCGACATAGCCCATACCTTGTAAGTATTTAAACCCTCTCCACATATGGAGATGGTTTTGGTTGAATACATTTTCTCATTTCGTATGCGTGTTTTTGAGCGTGTTCTCCCATTCCTCTCTCTCTAACATATTTCTTTCTCTTTCTAGACAAGTGTGCGTTTGAAATAAACTAGGAACCTATAATTGGTACCAAAGCCAAGTTTTTGAAACAAATCTAGCACAAATACACACAAATTAGAGAGAAGAGAGGAGAAAGGGATAGATGGTGGAGGTGTTTGGATATTTCCTTGAATATTCTCTTTTACACTTGATAAAACACACACTCACACACCCTCTTTATGTGTAGAGAGGGTTACTTAAACATCCTTGGTCGGCCATGGACCTTTCTATGGGCCGGGACTTGTACTATTACATAGCCTAAGCCTAACACATTTGTCCATAGGACTGACTATTACACGCTTAATATCGTCTAACTATTACAAGGCTTGTGAGATCGATAACGATCGTCACTTCACTAAAAACTGAATTTCTAACAATCTTCCCCTAAGGGACGATCATTGAGATCTCATAAATGATCAACACTTTCTGCATTTCTAACAATCTCCCCCTAAGGGGTGATCATAGAGATATCGCTTTGTGACCTTGATCTTTGATCTTTGAAGCTTCATGTCTTGATCTTGAGTCTTTCTCGTGTAATAGTTCTGCTAGCTCCTGTTGTTCCAATCATGCACTTGTGATCTTGATATTGATCTTTTCTTTGTCTTTGTCTTTGTCTTTGTCTTTGTCTTTGTCTTTTGACTTTACCTTTGAGATCTTTCATCATTACTTGCTCATCTTTGTAATACTTCGTCTTCTTACGATCTTGTGTCTTTGGACCAATATGATCACACTTTATATCATCTTGAAAGCTATCAAACAATCTCCCTTGACAATCTTTGTCTTGATATCTTTAAGGAAGATGTTGAATATCAGAGTAGCGGAAGTCTTTATCTTGAGCTTTCTTGATTACATGAATCTTTAAGTCTTGAGTATGAGCATGTGGTTATGAATCTGACTCAGCTAGAATGAGATAACACCACCATTTTATAAACTTGAAATTAAGGTTAGTAATAAGCATAGTTATATACGAATATGGTTTTGTCATTCGTTAATATTGGGTGGCATTAACCTTCGGTTCCGTGAGGACCGACCTGTGATCAGGTAGATTCAATTAAGAAGAATCTCCATAACAAGATTTCCAGCTTAAATTGTTGGATCATCTAACACATAAGCATTAGATTCACCGTACTTGCTTGTTCTCATTACCAGAACGTCTCAAAGCAGACAACACGATAAGAGTGAATCGGTTAGTTACTATCTTACCAATTGAGTCGTCAATTCATAAACTAGACCAAATCGATATCCAGTTGACACTAGTTTGATCCTTATAGGATCTCATAAGTCACCTACCGCAGTGTTGCTTGACGTTGGCACTGGAAGGATTTCCATTCGTCACTATGAAATGCTAAAGAGCACCACTCTAAATGTTCTAGCAAGATCTGACGATAATGCATAGGATTCTTTGTTACAACTTGTGTTCTTTATTATGAACGACAAGTGTATTTTGGAACTGTGTCCTAACGAGATTTGTAATTTGATCTCTTTTGGCTCTAGACTCAATAAGTGCGTTTTAGTTTTAGTGATCGGAGGCTGGAGCTGACTGCCACATTTTCAATACCAACTAACTTAGAGTGAGAAAGTCGATAGATTACATGTTTATATCCGTGAGAAATGAAACAAGAATCTTTTGAGAGACCTTGAATGGCTAGAAAGGGTTGTGCATTGCATCACTGGGTCCATGATGTTTATACAATATCATCAACAGATAATAGTAAATAAGCGGTGTCAGTCCCTTGTCTGTAAATAAAAAAAGATGAGTCACAACGGATATGAGAAAAACTAACTAGTGAAATATATGCAACAAAGCGACGTAACCATGCCAGAGGAGCCTGCTTAAGCCCATAAAGTGAGCGCTTCAATAAACAAACATAGTTGGGATGCTGAGAATCCTAAAAACCTGGAGACTAATACATATATACCGTCTCAAATAAATCACCATGTCAAAATTCATTCTTGACATCAAGCTGATGAATAGGCTAATGTCGAGAAACAACAAGACTAAGCACTGTCCAGATAGTAGCCGGATTAACAACCTGACTAAATGTCTCATCAACATCAATACCAGATAATTGTGTGCTGTCATTAGCCACAAGGCGAGCCTTGTAATGAATGAGAGTGCCATCTGGGAAATGTTAGTGCCAAAACAACCACATGGAACGAACAATGTTCGCATTCGTTGGTAGAGGCACAACTGTCGAAGTACTATTTTTAATAAATGCATTATATTCAACACACATAGCATTTTGCCAATTAAGATAAGTAAAAGCTTCAGAATACGATTTAAGTAATGAAGAAATGGTAGACACATGAAGATTAAGACGTTTTAGAGGACAGTTAGACCCGAATCGAAAACGTGTGACCATAAGGTGAATCGAAACCGGGTTCGGGTTGATAATTAGAGCTGAGGTTGGCTGTTAGGCTGTAGTGGACTGTTGAGGTGTTGTTGGACTGTTGGCTACTATTGTTGGACTAGGCGTAAACTATTGAGGTGATTTAAATGGTAGTATATGGGCTGATGGGTGAATGGGCCAATTGGAAAGTGAACTTATAGTATGTGGTGGCATAGGAGTATTGTGGCTAACACGTATTTCATTAATAGGGTGTTGTGTAACACTTTGTTTGGTAATAGATGATGTGTCAATTGCATGACTAACGAGTTTTGAAATCTGTGTTTCGTAGAGGGTCATTTGTTAGTTGTAGATATTATCGTTGTTGTGATATTTTTGTTTAAGTCCGTGAAGATAAAATATATGTTTGGTATATTTTCCCAAACTAAAATTATAGGATTCCAGATCGGGTTACGTTAGTAGGTCGATTTCAAAAAAGTGGTTAGTAACCGGGCCAATCCACACATACATGTCCAACCCTGGCCCAACGTTAGGCCCAAAAGTGAGGCCCAAAAGTGCCTGGTGATTGTAATGTATATATAATATATAATGATATTAGGGGGTTCATCCGAAAAGGTGTTTGAGGGATGTGTGGTTGGTTCATAGAGCCAAAAGGGAAAATGGTTTCATCAAAAGTAACGTGCCTTGAAATAATGATTTTATTTGTATTTACGTCAAGACAACGATACCCACGGTGATTAGATGGGTAACCCAGGTGATTAGATGGGTAACCCAAGAATACCAAAGGTGTAATACGTGGTTCAAGTTTGTTATTGGCATGTAAGTACGGGTAGCATAAACATCTAAAAACACGCAAAAGGTTATATTAATGTTTAGTTCCAAACAAGCGTGTATGGGGTACATCATTATTAAGAGCACTAGATGGAATGATATTTAACAAATAAATGACCATATTAAGTGCCTCTACCCAAAAGATGAGGTGTATGTGAGCTTGAAAAGTAAGGTCCGAATAAGGTTATTAATGTTTCTAATCATGTGTTTAGATTTGCCATTTTGTTGTGAGGTTTTAAGGCAAGAGAAACAAAATTGAATACCTTTAAAAGCAAACAATCTGTGTGAGGCGTGGTTATCAAATTGACCCCCATGATTACATTAAAAAGACTTAATTTCCCCCTTAAATTGAGTCTTAACATAATTACAAAATAACAAAAATGTATACAAAACATCTGATTTATTAGTTAACGGATAAACCCACACATAATGAGAATAATGATTAAAAAACAAGACATAATATTTAAAACTCGCAAGACTCAGAATTGTGGAAGTCCAAAAATCCGAATGAACAATGTCAAAAAAGACCTAACCAAAGTATGTGAACTAGAAAAAGGAAGACTCATGTGCTTGACAAGCTATCATTCATGACAAAGCACATAACGTTTTGTTTTTTTACAAGAAATGGAATTACTAGAAGAAGATATTGTAACATTTCACTTCCTAGATGTCCAAGTCGTTGTAGCCAGGTATGTTGACTCGTTAGAAAAACTTAAGGAATAGGAGAAGGCTCCGTGACCGGGTAGAGATCACTCGTGCTATCATAATGGAGTATCACCCTACGGGTCATGAAATACTTAATAAAAAACCAAGCGCGTCAAATTTAATGGTACAGTTATTATCATGAACAAATTGGCGAACATAAATTAAATTTTAAACAATGTTAGGAGTTATATTGACATTGTTAAGGTGAAGAGGTATATAGGTAGTAGGCAAAATGCCATTGTCAGTATTGGTGACCGGAATAGAATAACCATCACCAACATTCACAGGCTGCACACATATTAAAAACATTACTAAGATAATTAATGATTTCATTAAGATAAAAACCATCACGTATATCCATGTTCCATGCATCATTGTTGGGATCTTGAAAAGTCATGGTGCTAAAAGTATGAGGCAAAACCGCCTCTTGACCCCTTGCAAAAATAAGAACCGTACCCGACTGTCGTTGGGCTGTTGACAGACCCATGGGCTGCTATTTTGGACCTATAATCTTTGTGGCTGGTTGTTGTCCAATAAACAGTTGGTGTGCTATGGATTGGGTCGGCCTAGTGTGAAATGCCAAAGGGGAAAAACCCGGTGGACTGGTGGTATGGAAAGTGGCTCGTAACATATGGCTGGGACTAGAAATTCTTCCATTTGAATTATAACCACATTGCATTAATAACTCTTGTTGTGTACCTATATCAATGCCATCGTTTGTTCAGTTATTAGACCATGGGAAGTGGACCTGGTTATATTTATATTTGGACGAGGAGTAGATATAGACCATAAAGATACATTATTAATACTAGGAGTTTTTAACCCCTTTGCAAAATTAAAGCATACTCGAGACTCATAAGAGCGTTGTGAAGTACTACAGTTCTCACGACCATTGTCATGTCTAGTATTATTAGTCGACTCTGCCAAAAGAACCGTAGGAGAAGAGGAAGAGGAGCAGAGGGACAAAACCAGGGGATCCTGTGGGGTCCCGGGACACTAATGGATTTTTTCAATGTGGTGTTAATTTTGAAAAAAAGTTAATTTTCCTTCAATGCATCCGGTCCATCGAAATGTGTTTCTTGTGTTATTCAGTTAGTATACTTCAAAATCTTTTGTGCACAAGATCATATTTAGTCCTGGTTCCGTCCCTAAATATGAGTCAAAAACCGAAGCTTGAGACTTAGCCTTCAACCGCATCTCTTCTGTTGTTATCATCGAGCGAACCGTGGTGAGGTCGGGAAAATGTTCCCGATGAGTAATATACCAGCAACATGAGCAAACTTTTCACTTAAGCCTTGGAGAGCATAGGTGACGATATCATTGTTACTCATAGGAGAACCAAGGCTAGTAAGAATAGTGGAGATAGATTCGATCTTACAAAAATAAACATCCAAAGTTAGATCACCAAGCTTCACCATCCGTAATTCGCCCTTCTAAGAAATGGTCCTCGTATGTTTGTTGTCATGAAAAATAGTTGCAATATAATCCCACGCCTCTTTAGCGGTTTGGGGATCCACCACAACAAGGCGTTCTTGGAGGTATCAGATAAAGTCAAAAAGATCGAAGATTTCGCAATAGAGTCAATCTTTAACCATTCGATTGTTAGAGGTGGAGGAGCACTAGTAGATTCACTAGTGGAATCTCATTTTATGTGTTTGATCACTTCAAAACCATTACAGTGATTCTTAAAAAAATAGACACGCGATGCATAGTTTAGGTTATCTTCATCTTATTTACCGAAACAAGAGAAGTCACATTATGGACGCTTAGTTACTTATCACTTAATGAGATAGTAGGTAAAAGTGTCATGATGATCAAATTACTAGTACACAGAAGTCTAAATATGCAATTCGAATAGAAAGCAATTAATGCTTCTAGACAAATCATGACAATTATGAATGCATAAACAAAACAGTAGCAATAATATATAAAGGTGTGTTTGTTAGAAGGGTTTTGGGATTTAGGATAAGAGTTCAAGTATAAAAGTTTGTTTGTCATGTGGTATTGGGTTTTAATTTTGTTATAGTAGCCAAATAATAGAGGATAAAGAAAACCCAACCTACTTATCAGGATTTCGACTGTTTTTCATAAATGTGTGAGTCTAACATAATTTCCAACCGTTCATTCTTTTATTTTTGTTTTCTAACTATTTATATAACAATTTAGAATAATATACCTATTTATAGAATAAAAATTAACAAATATATATTTTAAATAATAATTACTTTTCTCTCTTCTTAATCAAATACTAAAATTAAATCCTAATACTAATCCAAATCATAACCTCACCCGCAAACCAAACGCACCCTAAGTGTTTGTGAGATACTGATTATGGTGGGATTGACGGTAAAGGAAAATAAAATAAAATAATAATAATTAGGGTTAGGATCAAGGCTGTGATACGATGTTGGAGTGAATGAGTATCTTGCATTCCATTAATCACAATTTACAATATATAATTACTAAAGAATATCTAGAAGCGAGATAATCCTGAACAATAACTAAGCCCATAATAACAAAAGCCTAGTAACATATATCGACTAACAAATGTATCGAGTTTATGATAGTCGGATGGGTTTTTCCTTTGTCATTAGATTTAACTTTACGTCATGCGTCTACTCAGGTATGATTGTGTGACCACGATTGTATTGTTAAAGTTTCGACGATTTAATTTTATTAGCTTTGTGTAGGGTCATAGTAATGGTCGTGTTTACACCGTTTTCATAGTCTTTTAGGGTTAAATGTCCTAATGCGGCTATGTGCTTGTTTCCTTTGGATGATGGTGTCTTATTTTTTGATTGTTTCTTTCACAATTCTTACTCTTGTTGAGGCCCGGTGTAAGTTATGTTTACTGTTGTTGTATTACTAGCATCTTCTAACTTTTTATGTACATAAATTCTTATCCAGATCCATATATGATGGTAGAGTGTAAATTATACTAGACGACAAACGAGTCTTGCAAGATCCACTTAATTTAAACAAGACAGGCTTGAACGAAAGTACTCATCTAGAAAATCAAGTCGAGTTCAAGTTCAAATATACTCGGTTCGTGACACAAGCTCTATGGAGGATATGATAAGTAAAATTTTAGCCTATTTTATACAAACTAGGCGAGTATCAACGCATAACGCCATTGTACAAAGCAGATAGTTATAATTCTTACCTTGCGTTTCTACTGTGACCCTAATACAACTCTCAAGAATCTAATTGCACCTATTGAGAAAAGAAAAGTTTTTGAGTTGAATAAAAAAATGATGAATGTATGAGGATTGAAAATAAAATTATTAGCTTAATAACAGACTACCTTTTTAGTTAAGGGTACATTAGTAATTTTTTAGTTATCATTTTGAATGTTTTTAAGTAAAGTTTTTTCTCTTCATATATAGTTAAGATTAAGATAGTTACTTAATTATGATTTTAATAAGTAATACATATATGAAACAATATGACAATTAGTTTTGGAACTCAAGCTCAAAATGTAGGATTAATCGAGTTAAAGTTAAATTTCAAGCTCAATTTTCAGAAGACTAGCTCGGAGTATGAAATTTTAAGCTCAACCTATGCATATCCATCACCATGACTGTCATCAAACCAAACCCTAACCCTGATTCGAACCCTAACGTTTCTCTTTCCTTTCTAGGGCCACTGTTACTAACAACCACCGTATTACCATCACTACTTGCATCAGCCAAACCTCACCCACATTATTGGCATTCCTTGTTTTCGTTTGATTAATAAGGTTTTTTTATGATCAAATAACTAGTCAATTATCATTTTTGGAGTTCAAATTTAAATTTACTCGGCTCGTATACTAATTTATGCGTTTGTAAGAGGTTTTTGGGAATGCTTATTGAAACTAATTTTAAAGGGAGTGTGATGGGTTGCTTATAGCTTATGGGGCGGTTTAGGAATGCTTAATGAAACTAATTATAAAGGGAAATGGGTTGTTTATGATTGCTTATTCACATAGATGCTATTACAACATATGTTTGGTAATTTTATTTAAGTTTATGTAATAAAAAATACATATATGCAGATAAATTTCAAATTTGTTATTTTATAGGAATAAAAAAAATTAAAAAGGACTAAAATGTCACAACTTAGGGTGACAAGTCCCCTATGTTTTACGCCTTTTGTGGGTGGGGGGGGTGGGGGGGGGGGGGGGTGTCCGCTTTTTTGTTGTTGTTATTTTCACTCTTAAATGATGAACATTGTGATCTAACAAATGAATATTGTGATTTTGTTTAAAAACTGATGAACATTATGATAATAACAAAAAATATTTAAAAAAAATAAAACTAATGAAAAAGTGATGTAACTGATAAACATTGTGTGGTAATTGATGAACAACATTAAAGAAAATTGATGATCATTTTGATAACAAAAGATGAAAAAGTTCTTCAACAAGAAAACTAATTAACAACATGATCTAACTGATGAACATTGTGATGTTGTTCATCAAACGAAAAAAAAACTAGTAAACTGATGGACTAATGAACAACGTGATCTAACTGATGATCTGATATACACGTATTGCAAATTCGATTTTTTATTCATCAAAATTTTGATATTTTGTTTCAGGAAATATTGAAGGTTTTTGGGACTGCTTATTGAAACTAATTATAAAGGGAGTATGTTGGGTTGCTGATGGGGTGTAATTTTATACACTTTTTCAAAGTCATTTAACCTCTATAATCATGCAATTATCCTTAAAATATGTGCTTAATCGTTTCTTTTGGTATTTTTAGCACTTGGATAGCATTTGAAGGAAATACACGTGACTTGGGCTCAAGTTGGGATGAAACAGGACAAGATTGAAACTTTACACGAAGAGTCTTGAAGAATTTCTTACACACTGTGGAGGCGGCGTTAGCATTTCTAGTAACGCCGTCTGAATTTGCAAGCGATGACGTCAGAACTCTTTCGACGGCGTCAGAACGTAGCCGACCTAAAGAAACCCTAGAAGATTCGGCGTCACAAGATAAAGAAGACCATTCCACTTGCGCGCGAAGTATCAGGTATTGTTTTAATTATTAACTCCTTCATACGAACTCGAATTTTGACGATTCAACAACCCATGTGATCGCAGCGAGAAAATCTACAAGTTAGTGAAAAATATCGCCACGATGGCGTCGGGATTTTTGTGACGGCTTCAGGAATTGCCGACCTAGGATTTTCCTATAAATATAGCCTCATAACTTTGTTTTTATCAAGCCCCCAACCCTAAGTCCGATTCTAGGGTTTGTGTAGGTGTTTTTCCAGCAACTTAAAGGGTCTTATTCCATCCATAAGCATCTTGTAGTGGTTTGGATTCTTGATTATATCTTTATTATGTCTTCAATTCGTATTATTGATTGTTCTTATTCAAGTATGCTTAGCTAATTCATTTAGTATTTATTTGGGAATGCATGAAACTTGTTATTATTTGAATAGATCTTGTTGTTTTATTATTGATGATTATGGATCTTTTATATTCATCAATAAGGCACAAATTCAATGAGTATAATTGATTATAGCGTATAATTCTTGTTTTGTTTTGCTTCTTGTTGATTTGTGTGCATGTTTAGACTCTAGAACCCTAGTTACTTAAGTGTATCGAAGATCTAGAGCGACATGATTATGTAGAAAGGATACCATCGGTAATAGTATTTATACTACCTTACCCATCTATGGATGATCCCCTTTAAGTATTTTAATGCGCGTCTATCTCCCCAACGGGCCTTGTAACAGTCTTCATACTACCTTACTTGTGCATTTCCTTAGCAAGATATCATGTAGACGGCGTTTTCGTGTAATTCATCATGCTTCTTGGAAATACTTACACATTACATCGCAAGTATGACAAAGCAATAGGTAGAATTGGATATCTAGCAATGAGTAGTGCATCCTAGGTAAATACGCTTCGTTGTATAATTGTCCTCCACGCTATTAGATTAGATTTAGAATTAGTAGTTAATTAGTTTAAAACAAACCAACCTTCAACCCCGAGATTTACTTGCTTTTCCTAAAATATAAAAACACAAAAATAATCTTCCTTTAACCCCTAGACCTTAGTAAACATTCATTCTGACCTTCACAGTGCTATTCCCCTAGAGAAGGATAACAACCTCCGAGTCTTGCCTATACTACACTACAACGGTTAGGTACACTACCTAAGGAGTTGTAAAACTTATTGGGAGTTTTCACAACCCTCAACAAAGTTTTTAGTGCCGCTGCCGGGGAATAGCGTAGGTTTTTCATATTCTATCTAGCTCAGGTCTACTCATAAGATTCCTATCAAGTGAGATTTTAAATTCTTGTCAATTAGCTTTCTCGTAGTCTATCTCTTCTTTGTGTATTTGTTCGTAAATATATGTCATTCGTCACCATGGCGGATGAAATCACACTTGAGTCGTTAACAGAAGAACACTTTGAGTGCTTAATAGAATATCACCATGAAAAATATCTGGAAGACTTTAAAAGCGACTTAGATAATCTTGAGGAAACATATAGAATGATGACCCGGTTGGTGCAAAACGGATGTGCATTCCATGGACTTATGTCTGAAGACCCGATCCAACATCTTAATGACTTTCTCAGGATTGTAGATTCCATTGACCTTAATAGTGCTACAAGAAATACCACTCATTTACGTCTATTATGCTTTTCTATTTGAGACCAAGCTATTAATTGGCTTGATCGTCTACCCGCGGGATCCATCTCAACTTGGGATGATCTCACCACTCGTTTCCTCGCACAATTTTTCCCACCAGGAAGAACGGCTAAACTTCAAAAGGATATCTTAATGTTTCAACAACGTCAAGACGAATATCTCTACGATGCGTGAACTCGTTTTAAGGACTTACTCCAAAAAGTCCCTCATCATGGTCTTGATCTATGGCTTCAAGTTCAAATATTTTACGATCATGTTGAATACACCACCCAGATGGCCATTGACTATGCAGCAGGCGAGAGACTTAGAAAATTAAGGCCGGAAGAAGCATGGAAAACCATCGAGGATTTAGCCCAACACAAAGAAGAGTGGAACGACCCAATCTTTTCAAAAAAAGGAAGTCCCGACTACATAGATGCCACTTTAGAACATGAGTTAGAAAGTATGGAGTGTCGAGTAGAATCTTTATTGAGGAATGAAGTGATATTGGAGTATGAGGTAGGATTTACGTTTCCCAAAAGGCCTTATCAAGAGGAATTAGAGGAACGAATACTGAATTTAATTGATCATCAGGAGGATCAAGTTAGACAATTGGAGGAAGATATGAGAAAAACAAAATACACATTTATGTGTCTTGCGGATAGTTTAATAGCAACATTGAAGGTCGAAATAGAGGCACAAAGAGTTCATTCTACAAAAATAGAAAAGATCACTAGATTTCCTACTCACACCCCAACCGTAACCCCTGAAACACTCAAGCCTATCATGGTGCATAGGGTCTCGATGATTTCTAATATTAAACCCACTATCTATAGAACCCCTCACCAACACCTAAATTCCAACCTTAAAATTCCAATACTTCATTCATTTGAGGAAAATAAGCTTGAGTAAAAAGATGAAGTTGAAGTCGAGATAAAGATGATGGGAACCGAAATGGATAAATAATCGTTGGAGCATAATCTCTATGAGAATGACATAACCCTGTTTATTTGTCATAATTTTTCTCCAATTTCAAATCCACCCATCAAACCAAAGGATTCGGGTAGCTTTAGGATGAAGGTAGTAGAACCCTTGACCATTCACACACCGCCTTCACCCCATGTGGAATACCTCCATCAAAATGGTGTGTATTGCTACTATCACCCGCACTTGACCTTAAGTGTAGAGGAGACCCACCTTTTGCACGTCAAATAAGCGTAGAGGTCACATCTACTATCACCCGCATTTGACCTTAAGTGTAGAAGGACCCACCTTTTGCGCGTCAAATAGGCGCAGAGTCAGGCTCACGACTCGAACAAAAACAAGCGCTTATCGGGAGGCAACCCAATCTTTTCCTTTCTTGCATTTTAGGTGTGTCTTGTGTTTTTTGTGTGATTATTTTGAGTCATATGATTGTACTAATAATTTTTGTGGTTTATGTAGTAAAATTTACAGGAAATAACTAATAGGATACTTGTGCAGAATTTTTTTCCATAAAACGAAGAGAATTTTCTTTACAGTGTCTGGAGACGACGTTAGGATTTTTCCTAACGGCGTTGCCAGACCAGACAGTGTAAATGAGGTATTTTCATCATATTTTTATTGCTTTTGTAGAGTCTAAATGTAGTTAATGAGGTTGTATATACCCGTGGATTTTACGCTTGGTGTAGTTGTTCTTGTATTTGATTTGCAGGTTATATTTGATGAGGAGAAGCCTGGGAATTCTTAGGAGTTTTATGTGGACGATTCTTGGATGACGATTTAGCCGGGATCATTTGTTTCTTCTCCATCATTGAGCAAAACCATGAGAGTACTAGTTTCTTTCGCTCTCTTTTTCTTTTCCCTTTATTCGTTTATGGGTACTTTGTAGAACATTAGGGACAATGTTCGTAATAAGTGTAGGGGAAATAAAAGCCTCAGAAACTATTCTTTTATTTGTCTTTGCTTTGTCCCTAAAATGATGAGTAATATATCAAAACATAGCGTAGAAGGTAACTTTGACCCAAATTAAAAAAAAATTATGGCACATACCGGTGAAACTAAGTACTAGTAGCGTCTCATTGGATAGGGAATTATATGATTAGCACAAAAACCCTACCACTCAAAAAATTTCCACCCCCAAATTGTGAGGTTCGCCCCTAGATCTTTAGGAATTCGGGTATCCATCTTTGATACCCAAGATAATTTATACCTTTAGCTTTCTTGAGTTAAGGAAAGAGCAATTGTATGTGTTGCGTCCATCGATTTGTCCGTACATATGTGATTTTGTCGTCTTTTCTAGAGCATTGGTATCGGTTTTAAATTATATGAGAGTGTATCGGTAGTGTATTAAATTTTAGAACTTTCTTTAGTGATGCATCCCGAGACCGCATAGTGAGTATTAAGATTTGCTAAATGATAAGAGGCACTAGGATTAACCCATGTTTTAAACTTGTAATTGTTATTATGGTCACATCGATCATATAACTACCCCACACCCTTGCCATGCACTCATTTTTAGTGAAGGATTTCCCTAGTACAACCCTCCGAGCCTATCATTTTCACGGTTTTAGTAATTTTCAGGTGGATTCCAGATTATTAATAGAGAACATTGTTTAAACCCTTGAACCAATTGTTACACCCAAATCGCCTTAGCATTCCTTGTATGTACTCGCTTTTAGTACATTATTGTTTTAACCCAAGTTAATTATTTAAGTACACGGTTGCTAAGTCTTTATCCTTGTAAATACAGTTTTGAGACGATTGAGATTCATGGTAGTATTTATTTTGCGGAAGAATGGGGAAGAAAAGTTAAGTCAATACCCCTATATGTTTGTTTGATAGTCTCCAGTTTATTTTGATCCACCTCAATTCGGGTCATTAGTTAGTTTATGTATCAAGTATGTAAAAGCTCAAGTGTATAAGTGTATCTATAAACCCCATGTGATGTATTATTATGTTTAAGCA
Source organism: Tanacetum coccineum (assembly GCA_026074375.1). Lineage (NCBI taxonomy): Eukaryota > Viridiplantae > Streptophyta > Magnoliopsida > Asterales > Asteraceae > Tanacetum > Tanacetum coccineum. The sequence continues at coordinate 24,483 of BQNB010013530.1, forward strand.
ATGTCAGGACAAAAGTGTACGAAAAAAAGAGAAGAATATATATATATATATATATATGGAAAGAATGTACGAGCTGCCATTTTGCTTATGTGTATGTTTATCATAGAGTCAAGAAAAGAAGAAGAAAAGAGTTTGATGTAAAGTTGTGTAGAGTTTGTACATCTTTGTCCAAGTGGTCGAGTCTTTGGCTTAGCAACCAAATCAACATGTATTCCTATAGATAATTAACTCACCACTTCTCCTCAAATTCACCCAAAAAGTCACTCCCTAAATATTTCCCATCCGTTTCCATTTCCATGTTTATCATATTACACCTACACCCCACAACTCTTTAAAGACCTCTTTGATAGTAATTTTTAGTACTTACGCCAAGCGGTGGAGGTTTGATCCTTTATCAAGCCTATGGTAATTTATATGTTATAACAGGTAATGAGTGTTAAAATTTTCGTTTCCCATATTGTTATAATTCATTATACACCCGAGAGAAAGAGAGAATCCAAATACTTATTGTGATGTGCTAGTGTATAATTTTCATGCTTCTAGTTACGAGGTCTAATTGGTTGTGCCATGAATAGCTTTAAAGAGTAGTTTAAATGCCTTCGATATTGCCATTGCCTAGGTAGAAAAGCTCATTTGCTTGGGGACAAGCAAATCCCAAGTGTAGGGGTATTTGATGAGGTGTAATTTTATACACTTTTTCGGGGTTATTTAACCCCTATAATCATGCAATTATCCTTAAAATATGTGCTTAATCGTTTTTTTTTCATTTTTAGCACTTAGATGGCATTTGGAGGAAATAGACGTAATTTGGGCTCAATTTGGGAAGAAACGGGAAAAGATTGCAACTTTACACGAAGAGGCTTGAAGAATTTCTTACAAGCTGTGGAGACGGCGTTAGCATTTCTAGTGACGCCGTCTGGATTTGCAAGCAACGGCATCAGAACTCTTGCGACGGCGTCAGAACGTAGCAAACCTAAAGAAACCCTAGAAGATTTGGCGTCAAAAGATAAAGAAGACCATTCCACTTGCGCGCGAAGTATCATATATTGTTTTGATTATAACTCCTTCATAGGAACTCAGATTTTGACGATTCAACAACCCACGAGATCGCAGTGAGAAAATCTACAACTTAGTGAAAAATGTTGCCACGATGGCGTTGGGATTTTTGTGACGGCGTCAGGAATTTCCGACTTAGGGTTTTCCTATAAATATAGCCTCATAAGTCTGATTTTAGGGATTGGGTAGATGTTTTTGCAGCAACTTAAAGGGTCTTATTCCATCCATAAATATCTTGTAATGGTTTGGATTCTTGATTGTATCTTTATTATATCTTCATTTCTTATTGTTGATTGTTCTTATTCAAGTATACTTGGCTAATTCATCTAGTATTTATTTAGGAATGCATGAAACTTGTTATTAATTGATTAGATCTTGTTGTTTTCTTATTGATGATTATAGATCTTCTATATTCATCATTAAGGCACAAATTCAATGAGTATAATTAATTATATTTTATAATTCTTTTTTCCTATTGCTTCTTGTTGATGTGTGAGCATGTTTAGACTCTAGAACCCTAGTTACTTAAGTGTATCGAAGATCTAGAGCGACATGATTGTGTAGAAAGGATTCCATCGGTAATAGTCTTCATACTACCTTACCCATCTATGGATGATCCCCTTTAAGTATTTTAATGTGCGTCTATCTCCCTAGGGGTCTTGTAACAGTCTTCATACTACCTTACTTGTGCGTTGCTTTAGCAAGATAGCACGTAGACGGCATTTTCGTGTAATTCACCATGCTTCTCGAAAATACTTACACATTACATCGTAAGTGTGACAAAGCAATATGTAGAATTGGATAGCTAGCAAAGAGTAGTGCATCCTAGGTAAATACGCTTCGTTGTATAATTGTCCTCCACGCTATTAGATTAGATTTAGAATTAGTAGTTAATTACTAGTAGTTTAAAACCAACCAACCTTCAACCCCGAGATTTACATGCTTTCATAAAATATAAAAACACAAAAATAATCATCCTTTAACCCCTAGACCTTAGTGAACATTCGATCCGACCTTCACAGTGCTATTCCCCTAGAGAACGATAACAATCCCCGAGTAGTGCCTATACTACACTACAACGGTTAGGTACATTGCCTAGGGAGTTGTAAAACTTATTGGAAGTTTTCCAACCCTCATCAGTTGCTTATAGCCTATGAGGCGGTTTAAGAATGCTTATTGAAACTAATTATAAAGGGAAAGGGACCATTTATGATTGCTTATTCACATAGATGCGATTAAAGTATATTTCTCGTAATCTTTGTTTAAGTTGTGTATAAAAAGTACTTTATTTGCTATAATTTCAAGGGTTGTGATCCTATAGGAAGTGAAAAAAATTTAAAAAGTCTAAAACGTCACCACTTGGTGACAAGTCTCCTTTTTTACTTTTGACAGTGTTTTTTGTTGCTATTTTCACTCTTAAATGATGAACATTGTGATCTAACTAACGAATATTGTGATTTTCTTAAAAACTAATGAACATTGTGATAACAACAAAAAAGTTATTTTTAAATAAAACTAGTGAAAAACGTGATATAACTGATAAACATTGTGATGTAACTGATGAACAACATCAAAGAAAACTGATGATCATTATGGTAACAAAAATTTAAAAAGTTCTTCAACAAGAAAACTGATTAACAACGTGATCTAACCGATGAACATTGTGATGTTGTTCATCAAACAAACAAAAAACTAATGAACAACGTGATCTAACTGATGAACTGATAAACACGTATTGCAGATTCGAATTTTATTCATCATAATTTTGATAGTTTGTTTCAGGAAATATGAAGTTTTATGATTCACAAAAACATTTTATAATTAACACATTCAAACTCTAAAATCACAAAATTTCTTCATCGAAACATTTCATGAACACGTGATTTCTTTGAAAAATTATGAGAAAAACTTTATAAAAACAAAAAATATGATGAAATGATGTTAATTTATGGGTTGCTAACGAGATTCACTATTGAATTTTGAGTTTTTTGATGAAAAACTTGAGAATAAACCTACGGTGGTATTAAAGATATTGGATTCACAATGAAAAGAATTAGATCTTGAATTGATATAGTTAAATTACGAATTAAAGTAATTAAATGTTGAATCAAAGTATTTGATGAAGATTGAATAAATTAGAACTTAAGAAAATAAACCGTAAGAGAGTAAAGACTGAAATAAGCCGGAGAGAAAAGAACCACTCAAGGGTGGCATAGTAACCAAGAGACTTGTGAATGTCACTTTTAAATATGTGAAATCTGAAGTTCAATCCCTACTACATGCAAACAACCTTGAATTGACCACGCCAAACTCCTGAAAATGAATGGTCTTAGAGCAAGGAGTGCAGTAACTTGAAAGTTACTACCACCTGTGCGCCACATAAGCTTTTTTCCACTTAACTTAAACCAGCCTAACTTACCCCCAAAACAGCCGCACCAGTAACTTGCACTAACTTACAGTTTTGGGACTCACCATTTTTTTCTTTTCCATTTTTTTCAAACAACTAATATTTCATTAATATAAAATAAAAATAAAAATACAAATTACAATAACAAAATAAGAAACATATGAAAAAAAATTAAAAAATTACGAAAAATTAAAAATACATCAAATTATTAGTTAAACTAATGATGTTGTTGATATCGTTGCCAAAGGTGCTCCATAATATTCTGTTGAAGGCTTTCGTAAGTTTCTTGGTCACGTAATTCTGCCTTCATCCGTTGAACTTCACATCTTTCGAACCAAGTACGTTACATGTTGGCGTACGGAGAAACATACATCTCGTTGAATTCAATTGATGTTATGGACATTTTTTGATCTTTCAAAATCATGTTATGCAATAGGATGCAAGTATACATGATTCTTCGTATCTTGTTGAAATGATATGAACGAGCCGGTTGTTGTATAATTCCTCAACGTCCTTGGAGAACACCGAAAGCTCGTTCGATGTCTTTTCTTGCACTTTCTTGTTCTCGCTTAAAATGCCCATGTTTTTCATCTTGTGCAATCGTAAAAGATTTGACAAACGTTGACCACTGTGGGTATATACCGTCAGCTAGGTAATACCCTTTTTCATATTCAACTCCATTTACTAGAAACGGAGCCGCATGTGCAATATCTTCTAGAAGGTCGTCAAATAACGATGTATTATTTAAAACTGTTGGATATCGTTAAAGTCTTGTTTCCGTAAAAACTCAGGCATGAACAAATCAATGACGCACATCGTAAAAAATTAAGACAATCGCTTGCGGTATGTTCACCCATTTGTAAATATTCGTTAAATGCATTGGCTATTGTGTCGTATGCCAATTCGCGTATGACATAATTTTACTTCATAATAACAGTTAAACTCATTTGACCCGTACAATTAGGACGAACTTTCAAAAAATTAAAGTGTTTGGGAAGAGGTTCGGCATTATAAGAAGATATACATTCGACTATTTCTAAAAATAGTTTTCGGCTCATACGATAGCGGCGTCTAAACTTCCATTCCGGATATTTTGAATGATCACAAAATTAATCACGCATCAAATGCTCTTTCGCCACGTCGTACTCACGGTAGGTTCTCATGAGTTTGACGTTTGACCCATTTCATCTTGTTCCATCATCTGGTGAAACTCGAGAGCTTTCGTCATAAACCAAGTGTCGCTTTTGTTATCGTCCTCGAAAACGTATTCGTTTTCATCATAATTCGGATTCATATTTAAAAGTGAAAGTGTTTTGTTTGTGTGTTTAAAAATGTGAGATAAAGAGGGTTTATATAGGTAAAGTGGGGGTGATTTTTTTTTAAAACTAGTTGTTATTAAACAGATATAAAAAAATAATACAAAAACTAGTCGTTATTTTTGAAAAACGAATAAAAAAATATAGGGGAAGAGCCAATGCTCGTTAGTTAATCAACACGCATGGCAACGAGCCAAACCAACGCACCAAACCGGTGCAATAACGCACCCACGACGCGAGCCACAAAATAACAGCAAGAGGGGGCTGCGTTACTTCACCCTTTGCTCTCACCTGGTTTGAGTATGTGTAGCGGTGAGTTTAAGCCCCGTAGAGTAGGCGGCTAAAATGGTCGGAAAGCATGGTTACCAAAAAAAGTTAGATAGAAAAGTAAGGGTTAGAGATCCGGATCAAAATGAACGGTGAAGATTACATTTTAAACTTTTTATTATATGCTATTTTTGATTTTTGATTTTTTTTGAACTAGATGCTATTTTTTATTTAATCCGACCGTTTTCTATCTAAAAAAACTTTCAAGTCCCCCATTTTAAACATGTCGAGGTACCGGTCAAAAAGTCTTCGAGACCAGTCTAAAAGGTCTCGATTGTAGTAGTATATGTTGGAGAATTAATTACATGAGAAAATATCTAGTCTATAACTTATTTATTACTAAAAACTTAGGGTCCGTTTGGTTTGTAGATGTGTTTAGGATTAATATTTGGATTTAAATTTGGATTTGATGTAAGAGGAAAATATAAAATGTATTTGTTTCATATCAGGATTAGGAATAAAATAAGTTTTTTATAATAGTTTAAGATTTAAATAAGAATAAAAAGTAAAAAAATAATAGCTATCGTGCAGTCAAAATAATATGTGGCTACAAAATTTTTGAATCGTTAAACGAAATTCATTTGTTTATAGAACCACTCAAAACAAGTCCACCACCTTGGGTTTTACAAAAAGATGATATTAGGCTATGTCGTACGAAAATCTAACCCACACATACCAAACATTAGTTTTGAGTCCAAATCCTAATCCACAAGGCTAAACCCTCAAACCAAACAACACCTTAGTTAAGATCTAGCCAAAATCCTAAAATAGTAAACTGGTGTGAAAATGTATTATGTGAATGTTATTTTTTGAACGGCTTGATATTATTAACTAGCAAGGCGCTAAAAATTACATAGAGGAAACCACTAAAAGGTTTTGAATCCAATTGTTTCATGAAATGGAATGGGAATTACATCTAGAAGAATACCATCTAAAAGAGAAATCAACAATCTTATCATAAAGTAAGCTTCGTTTGGGAAGATCGGAGCCAAAAATTGTTTCGTTGCGAAAACTCCACAAGGACCGACAAAGATCACGGCAAATGACATCCACGATTGGATTTGTTGATATGCGACAAGTTACTATCGTCCAATCCAATGTAAATAACCCCATCATATTCGAAATAAGGAGGTGGGAGGATCCAACCAGTTAAAAACCCGAATCCACACTAGGGAGGCTAGCAAACAAAATCCCAAAGCTTTGTGTAAAATACAATCCAATCGTCTGCAATCAATCACAGATTGGGCAGTTAAGCGAGTTCATCTCGATCCCTTTTCGGCTGAGATTCCATCTAGAGGGGAGGCGATCACGAAGAGCCCTCCAAATGAAGATGTTAATCTTTTTCGGGATTAGATTGTTCCATCTAGTAACATGGCCATGATCGGGAAGGAAGCCTTGATCAATCCGGTAACGGGCACTTTTAACCGTGAAGGTAGATCCTCCTACAGACCAAGTCCACACGTCTTCTGAGTCGTTGAGGGTAATGGTAGAAAGGATATTCTGGAGCGTGTGTAGGTGCGAAACATTGGGACCAGAAGAAATGTTGCGAATCCAGTTAAGGCACCAACCATTGTTCCAGTAGTCACGGACCAAACAATCCTTATTCACAGCCAAATGAAAAAGACGAGGAAACAATGATTTTAAAGGGGTTGAACCAGCCCAGGAGTCATACCAGAATTTAGTATAGGACCCATTATTGACTTGACGCTTCATGGAGGAGAGGGGAATATGATTTTTCTCGTGCATACTGTTAATGGACCCAACGATGCGGGGCCAAACCCCATTGGTCTTGATGTGGCTAAAAAAAGTTGTAGAGTCTGAGTTGCGACCGTGGATAGCAGTGATCAAACGGGCCCAAAGAGCATGCAGATTAGTAAGGAATCTCCATCGCCATTTTTGAATGAGAGTGTGCTTCAACGAGTAGAGACTACCAATGCCGAGGCCCCCTTTATCTTTAGAAGCGAGGACATATTATGTGAATGTTAAATGTATTTTGTGTGTTTGTAAAACAAAAGGTAAGCAGATGTGAGTTAGCAGTGCATTATTCGATGCGCTGAAGATGCCTTGCAATATACGCATGAATGAAACATGTTGAAAATATTGATTACGCAAATTGATGAACGACAAATATGTAATATACATGAACAAGACTAAAATCTTTTTTTTTTATCAAAAGAAAACCTTAAAGATACAACTACTAAACGAATTGAGAGAGAAATACCTATAATATCTGCCATGGTTCGCCCGTTGGTGAATCTTCCCGTGGCACCTTGTGGGAAATCAATACCATAAGGTAGGTAATTGGCCTTAGCTTTTGTCACGAGTTCATTGTTATTGCCACTATCAACCAACGAGTCTCCGAATATGAAGTAACATGGGACCTGTGGTTTCGCAAAGACCGCAACTATTCCAAACTGTACTAAGATACCAAAGACGTGATAAATAGCCATATTTTATTTAAGAGGATAGACTATTACACGGAGTTCTAGCTAAACGGTAATTAAGCATATAAATGTCAATGCCATATGTGTGGAGCTTATGGAAAGAGAGGAGTGTTGGGCAAAGCAGTTAGGCAAATAAATTACAAAATTAAAACACTATCACATACTATATTGATTGGGAATTGATTTGCACATTGCACACTCATTTTTTTATTGGGACACTCTTCTCTGTGCATTACATGTTTGTACAGTGTCTTGTATAGTTGTATAGTGAGTGTCTCAATCAAAAATTTAAGTGTGCAAATCATTAGCTATATTGATTAGAGCAACTACATTAAGGGAAGAGTTTATAATTTTATACTCACACAATGTCTTGAGTCTTGAAGCATTAGAACAATCATATTGCATCATAATATCTTTTCATCTTCTTTACTTTTTATATTTTGTTTTCAAATCATTAGATAAATATAATTTTATAAACTTTTTGTATATATATTATTTCTCAAATGATGATAGTTGAGATCAATGTAGACCCAAAATTTAGTAAATATCTAATGAACAAATTCTAGCCATTTATTTTTTCATCAAAATAAAAAAACCCACTTTTCACCTTTTTTATCTTGCAAACGGTAAATCGTCAAGCGACAAAAAATACATCATCGCGACAAGTATTTTTTTATCTTTCACTAGAGGGACAATTATATATACCTTTGACAAACATTTTTTTCGATTTTTTTTAGTTACGTCTGGAAAAATCACATGTGATTTGTATCACAAATCACATGTGATTTCATAA
>BQNB010013530.1:36779-76967 GCA_026074375.1 Tanacetum coccineum
TTGTTTAAATAAAGTACTTGTAGATACAAAATGTGAAATGAGGTTTGATCATAATGCAACATAACAAACATGTACAAACCTGTGTTGTAACATACGAAGACTCGAGATGTTGAGATGTGATGATGTATGTTGAGACAATATATGATAACGAGTAACTTGTACATTTAATGTTATATATATTTTGTCATTATCAAAACAAAAGATAATGTGTAGATTAAATATCGTAATATTTATACTAACATTGCGTATAGAGGAATCTCTAAGGGCGTAGAAAAGTAATAAGGACAAGGGTAAATAAGTTGGTGGACCCTCAGTTAACATGACAGAAGAGGGTGGTAAGAACAAACACAACACATAAAACAAAGGTGAAAAATGGTCCAATGAGAACAATGGTGGTTCTAGTTCCAACAAGAAACCAAAGTTGGAATGTTGGAAGTGTGGCAAGACTGGTCACTTCAAAAGGGATTGCCGTAGTGGTAAAAAGAACAACGCAAATGCTGGTGGTTCGGGAAAGGGGTCTAAGGACCAATCCCAAGACTAAGGTAAGAATTTAGTGCCTGTTTGGAACAATTTTACTAAATATTTTGTTTCACTAATTTCTAAATCATTTTATGTGCAGGTTGATGTAATTGCGTGGTGGATAGATTCTGGTGCCACAACTTATGTTTGTAAAGATCGTTGCTTCTTTAAGACATACAAACCGATGGAAGACAGATCTATACTTTTCATGGGTGATGATCATTTCTCTCCTATTAATGGCAAAGGAATCGTGGCATTAGAATTTAGTTCTGGAAAAACTAGTACTTTGTTCAATGTGTTGTATGTACCTAAACTTCGTAACTATGTTGAATAAGTGTGGATACAAACAAGTGTATGAATCCGATAAGTATATCTTATCGAAGTCTAGTGTGTTTGTAGGATTTGGATATTATAACAATGGTATGTTTATGTTGAACTTGAATAAAGTTCTTGATGATTCAGATTCTATTTATGTCTTCTTCTACTGTAGTTAATTCCTCATTATGGCATGCTCGTTTAGGACATGTGCACTATAAAAGAATGCTTGAAATGTCTAAAGATGATTTAATACATGCTATTTGATGAAAATCCAAAAAAATGTACTACTTTTATGTTAACGAAAATCACTAGGCAACCATTTAAAAGTATAACACAGAAATTTGTCATACTTGAATTAATACATAGCGATTTGTGTGATTTTCATGCTACACCATCTTTGGGCAATAAAAAGTATGTCATAACTTTTATAGACGATGCCTCTAGGTTTTGCTATGTTTACTTGCTACATGATAAGGATGAAGCCCTTGATAAATTTAGAATTTATAAAACAGAAGTTGAATTGCAACAAAATGACTTAATTAAAACCTTACGCAGTGATAGAGGTGGTAAATATTATGATCATGTATTTTTCCAACCTGTAGGAATCATTCTTGAAACTACAGCTCTTTACACACCACAAACATGAAATTCATAAGTGAAGTAAGAATACAAAACCAAACCTAACACTTCTTAGGCATGGGGGGGTATTTGTATACTTACAATATTGGCCGGCCATGGGCCTTATGAGGCTTTCCATGGGCCTTTGGGCCATATTAGCTTGTAAGTTTCCAAAAACAAATAAACGAGCTATCTAACGATATCTATGGAAGTGACCGACACTTTTGTGTTCCTAACAATCTCCCCCTAAGGGAGGTCACTTCATTTTACAAAAGTTTAAACCTAGCATACTATGCTTTAACTCTAGTCTTGAGCTCGTAGTCTTTAACTTCATTCATTAACTTGTGAATTGATGTAGTGATCATTGACTTTAGGCTTGAGCTTGTTCCATTGACTTGTATGTAACTATGTGATCTTGAGCTCCTTGAGATCATCAACCAAGCATAATCTCCTTTCATCATCTTGTAAACTTTGCCATCTTGTGAACTTGTAACTTCTGGACCGACATGCTCATACCTTTCTTGATATGTTAACTTGAAAAGCTTTAATAATGCATCTTTCTTGAGGTTCTTTAACTTTAACACTTCGTCACTTCGAGAAAGACGTTCGGTATCAGAGTGACGGAAACTTCTTTGAAATTCTTTGACTTTAATACTTTGTCACTTCAAGAAAGACGTACGGTATCAGAGTAGCGGAAGTCTTGAAACATGTACTTGAGCTTTCATGATGTCTTTATATTTGTCGGTCGGGTATGAGCATGTGGCCATGAATCTGTGAGACAGCTGGAACCAGGTACCTTCACCTCCATCTTTAAGTATCCTGCATTAAAACAGTTAGCAATAAAGCAGGGGGACGAATATGGCTTTGTCATTCGCCCGTGTTTGGTTGGAGTAACCTTCGAATCCGTGAGGATCGACCTGTGATCAGGTAGATTCAATTTAAGAAGAATCTCCTTGACAGGATTTCCAGCTTGCAGTATTGAATCTTTCTAACACATGTGTATTAGATTCATCGTACTCAGCATGTTCTCATTATCGGAACGTCTCAAAGCAGACAACACGATAAGAGTGAACCAGTGAGTTACTGTCTCACCGATTGAATAGAAAAATTGATTTGAAAATCAATCAACGTGTCACTTGCTAAAGTGGTTTTGTGACACATCGAGAGTGTTAATCATTTCAAAAGTTCATCATCAATCGTCAATTCATATACTGGAACAAGTTTGATTCTTGTAGAATCGCACCATCGTTTCTTTCCAGTTGTCACAAGTTTGATTCATATAGAATCGCACAAGTCACCTACCATGAGCTTGTTTGATGTTGGCTCAAGCAGGATTTCCATCTTCATTGTGATTACTTGAGTATCACTCTGATGTTCTGGCAAAATCACAAGGATAATGCGTAGGACTCTTTATATATTTCTTGTTATTCACATTGTGTGAGATAGCAAGCATAATTTTGACAAGTGTCCTAATGAGATTTATGGATGATCTCTTTTGGCTCTAGACTCAATAGTGCACTTTGGTTTTAGTGATCGGAGGCTGGAGCAGACTGCCACCTTTTCAATACCAACTAACTCGGAGTGAGAAAGTTGATAGAAATGCGTGTAATCTCCGTGAGAAATGAAACAAGAGTCTGTTGAGAGACCTTGAGTGGCTAGGGAGGGTTGTGCATAGCGTCACTGGGTCCATGACTGTCTTCAATGTCAGACAACAACTTAGTGTTTCTGACAGTTTATGTATTGACCCGGTTTCTGCCTAAGTGTATAGAGGGCTTCTTTCTTTTCACCCTTTATCCTTACATTTATTTTTCATTCTTCAACCCCTTCAATGCTTACCGAGACTTCATAACTAACACCTTGTTGGGTTTGTTCCAGTGTTAGCTCCATCTCAGTCGGCATTATTCCCGATTCTCACTTTTTCTCCTTTTGTATCATACCTAAGGACTTCTACACTAACTAGTGGATATCCCTGGGTAGATCCCTCCGGTTCTGGCTGGATCATGGGATTTGAATACCTATGCCTAACCACCTTATAACTCCATAAATTTAAGTACATGGTCGGTCTTTTGGGTATTCCATCACAATCAAAACCAAAAACTAAAATTATTGAAAAGTTCAATCAAAGTGTTTGATATAAATATCAAAAGATTAACACTTTGAGAATTTTTCATCATCACTAAAAGCTCCCCCTTAACATGTGCATCATAATCGTAGTACATGCTAAGTGTGGAGTGCATTGAGTCCATTTTATATTATCACAGGTCAGTACAAATTAGATTCAGTTTAATCATAATTTCTCCCCTTATCTAAAATGTTAATCCCTTGATAATTTTAGATATCAATTGATTAAATGTTCAGGGACAAAATGTTACACAATATCTAATAGGAACATTTTAATGCTCCCCCTCAATTTTTGAGGGTATATAAGACAGTGTTGAGTACAATAATTTGAATTTTTTTTAATTTACTAAGAAATTCTTGAAAATTTTGTACTCGAGCACTCCTTATAATCACCATTAAGTCTATACTATATATATATATATATATATACAAAGTCACAAGATTAATATGTACGAGGTTTGACCTGAATGATGAGAACATCATATGATATAATCATATGGTTCTTGTAGTCACCGCGATGGTCTTTTTCCCCGTATCGTCTCTTAAGAAGGATTGTCTTAGCTCTTTCCTTCTCCCTAAATCAGCAATCCTTCCTTGAGTAGATTCAAAACCTTTTTGTAAGCCGCATCAAGAAGTCTTAATGTATAAAGCCCAGATATCCGAAGCACACAATTAACCCATTCAAGAATTTGATACCGCAACACCAAAGTCAATTAAGTCACGGATGAGCGCATTTCACTCTTCAAGATAATGATGATATAAATTGAAACACCAAAGTCAACTAAGTCTCAAATGTCACAATTATTCCCTCTAAATAGTAGAAATGATAACTCCAAAGTTAACTAAGTCTCGAAAGTAGACATTTCTTCCTACAGGATACTGATAATCTAAAGGAATCATCATACCTATGTGTACCTCTTCTATCAAATATATCTACTTCTTTTAAGAATAAAGCTTAAAAAGATTGACCTGTCGGGTAACAACATTAATTGATCAGACAGAATTCTCTCACGTTTTTATAATAAACTCCCAACACTTCCCCTTGAGGGACTCCAATGATCATACAGACTATGACCGAGATGTCTCTTCCACCAAGTATTTTGAAATAGTGCACCTGAACGATTCAAAAATGCCTTAAAATCAAAAGACGCTAACCTCAAAAAACTACAATGAAGCTAACCTCAAAAGAAGGCCAAAGACAACTAACATGAATACATCTACTCCACCCTCCTTGCTGTTATTCTATACCCTCAGAATCAGCAAAACCTTTATGCACATGACGTAGATCGTGTTTTAAAGAATGAAATAAGCTTAAATCTATTCCGTGAGAATCAACTTCAAGGCATTTAAAACTATGAAATATTTCCAAGCATTCCCTAACTCTTTTTACAAACTAAGAGTGTTGGCAATAATTAATCGAATGTAATTTAAGCCAGAATCACTAAGTCTCATATTACAAATAAGTCCATAAAAGAAGTTAAACAAATGACATCTAAAGCTCTTGTAGTTAATATAAATTAACTCCCCTTGAAATTGTTATCCGTCATTATCCAAAACTTTATCCGTTTATTTCATGACTTATTTTAAAAGACCGTTTTAAAAGATTTTTAGATGACACATTCTCCCCTCAAATGATGACCCGTTTTCTATTAAAAGAGCTGTTGTCATTGTTTGAGTGGTCGAATTGTCTTTGAAAATCTTTTTGTGATTACTGAAAACACTGATTCATTATGAAGACAACTTTTTACCAATAAAAATAAGATTTCTCTTATTTTGACAAAGAAATGCACTGACACGTACATTAATTTGTATATAGGAAGCACGGGTTGTAATGCAAAGTAATCACAAGCCTTTGCATAGTCATTAAGTAGACCATGCCCGAGAATAAATTCCCGTTGAGAGGTTAAGTTTTCTTTTTGAAATACTTGCCTTTAAGATGATGACCGGGTTGCTATCTGAAATAATAGCAAGCCATTTGGCATGTTTTGAAAATATTTGGAACTTCTGCTCGAACTTCATTTACAGCCTCGTATCATTATTGAATGACATTTCTAAGACCGTAAATGTTATCGATTTTCAGAAGACATGCCATTATTACCTCTTTTTATATTTTTCTCATTTTTTAATTTTTTCTTTGGTTTTATATATTTTATATTTTTGTATTTTGATTTTATAAAAGTTTTCTGAAAAATGAAAAATCTTTTTGGTTTTTATTGGTTTTTAATATATATACATATGATACAAGGATATCAGAATAGGTACCACCACTATTCTTCAGCTTCATCTGCCAACTGTTTCAGTGTCTCAGGCGTAAAACTTCGCATTCCCAGCTTGTTGATCAGAAATTCAATTCTTTCTCTGCATAGGGGTTTAGTGAAGATGTCCGCTAGCTGATATTCCGTGTTGACAAAGTAAAGCTCTACTACTCCATTCTCCACTTGCTCTTTGATAAAGTGGAATCTGATGTCAATATGCTTCGATCGAGAATGTTGAACATTGTTGCAGCATAAGGCAATAGCGCTTTTGTTATCACAGTACATTGGAATTTTATTGAATCCAAGACCATAGTCGGTAAGCTGTGATCTCATCCAAAGGACTTGAGCACAACAGCCAGACAAGGCTATATATTCAGCTTCCGTACTGGATATCGCAGCGCTTTTCTGCCTTTTTGATGACCAGCTAACAAGTCTGTCTCCCAATAATTGCATACTTCCAGATGTACTTCGTCTAGTATCTTGGCAACCCGCGTGATCAGCGTCTGCATAAGCTGTTAGAGCAATAGAAGAATCCTTTGGATACCAGAGTCCCCTATTAACGGTTCCTCGTAGGTATTTAAAGATTCTTTTTACAGCATGTAAGTGCTTTTCGGTAGGCTTTGCCTGATACCGGGCACACATGCATACAACAAATGTTAGGTCTGGTCTACTGGCTGTAAGATACATGAGGGTGCCAACCATTCCACTTCATTCCACGATAGTTAAATGTGTAGGTTCTTTGGCTTTCCCCTTGTGGTATCTTCATCTAGTTTGGATTTCTCCACTATGGGAGTATCCACGGGGTTCACTCATTCCATACCATCGTTCTTCAAAGTATTCTAGAGCATATTTAAACTGGTTAAAAAGATGCCTCTTGGGTCTTTGTGTGTAACACCCCCATTTTTCACATATAGCGGAAAGGGTCATTTGGGGTGCTACGTCTTAATACAATAACTCAAGCTCATAGAATAGACTCGAAAAGAGACGTTTTTGAATATACACCATTCGAATAAAAGTTTCACAAATAGGTCCTAAATATTTGCATAATCAATACTCATTTTCAAATATTTTCTTCGAATGATTTTCTTTAAATGAGCCTTCAAAATATTTATTTCATTAGCTTCTAGGAAATCTTCATCACCGAATTACCTTCAAGGACCTGAGATAAAACATGCTAAAAAGTCAACAATAATGTTGAGTGAATCCATAGAGTTTATATATATATATATTAAATTCCGAACACAAGTATCATTTCTCAAAATCATCAAGACATAACGATGTGGATCAGACAAAGTTATAGGGGGATTATTATAAGCCTCATGACATTGAACGTTACCATATAATAAAAATGCCCACTATACACCCTCGCTATGAGTGCATATTACTCTCTATACAACGCATCCGTAGTGTCATTTTCCCGACACGAGACGATAGCCAGTCGTCACGGATTGGAGGTGGCAACCTCCAAATAGTACTATTTCATGTATAAGCGTCTACCATTACCCGGTAGTTAACAATTCATGATTTCCGCGGGTCTTTTATCTAGCGAGTTAAGCTAACTATGATAATCACAGACTACTAGATACATTCGAGTCCCTTGTGTTCTATTTTTTAAAACAAGCATGTTATCCCCCTCGTGGGTTTATAAAGCAATTAAAGTATTAAAATGCGAGGCTATGAACTCACTAGTGATGTCGGAAGAGAATAGTGATATGAATAAGAACTTCGGGAGTAGGCGAGTCGATCAACCAAGACCTATACAATTAGTAACGGGTCTTAGGTTTCTAGTCGGTAATAATTAAGAAAACTCATAATAAAGTAAATACATATGTGTACATGTAGTTAACATGATGATCAAGTTTATATAATGTAAGTATTTTATACTTAAGCTTTTACCTATTTTTAATTTGCCACTTTTAGCCATTTCAACTAGTATTGTCCATATTAGCCCAAAAAGCCCATTAAGCAAGTCCATTAAGCCTTTTTATAGATATTAGTCTTTTAAAGATAGGTCTTAGTCCATTTAAGTGTCCAAGTGAGGTGGGCCAATGCTAAGGTCCACTATAGGTCTTTTTTGTATCATTGGGCCTAGTTGGTACAATAGCCTTACCGGGTCTATTTTATGATCATAAACGACTTTTATTTAAAGTTTGGGTTCTACGGGTAGGGTTATTATGAGATCAGTATAATAGCCTTTTAAACTCCCAAGAAGTGTGTCTACACCTCGGGTTTTAGTCATAAAACTATCTTTACATAATATAGTGTTCGGCTTTTTAGAGAAAAGTTTTTATACTTAGTGTTTAGGAAATTGTTGTATTTATAAACCCATAAATAGGTTATTTATATTATTTATATGCTTTGGCTTCATATTTAAATTTATTTTACAGATTCAAACTATTTTAATAAATCTTTGATTATAATCTACATATGTACATTTTATTGACATAAAGATTTTTTTTTCATGTTACAAATTTCGGCTGAATATTTCACTTTTACCATTTAGAAACGCATTTACTAACCGAACAGAGATGGTTGACTATCCAATTGCTTCAGAATCTACATAAACTTTAGTAACAACCCATGTTTTCACTTTTAAGTGGTTACAGTTTTTGTAAATGTGACTTTTACATTATCTGTACAGCATGTCTCAGAATGATCTAGGTTTTAGTGTTTGATCATAAACTCATCATTATTTATCCTCTAGAGGTGATCCAAATTGCCAAATGTTCATAAGAGAATTATCTATGACCTCATGCAATCAAATCTAACCTCAAACCTTCTGAGAATTATGGAATTTACTATTTATTCCACGCCTACAAAATTTTTTCTTTTTCATTAGTTTTAATGGTCATTCCTATGTTAGATCTCAACCTAGATTCTACTGCATGCATTAACACTTTTTATTCTTGATAATCATCATCAGACATATACATATTACATTTGGAATCAAGAAAATACAATAACAAGAAACCCATTAAACTTTTACCACAAGAAGTGTAGAAAGATCATAATGATCAAAATAAGAACAAGATTGATGGAAGCTTCAACTCCAAGCTTAATCTTCACCCAAAAATACTTTTGACCAACATTTTATTTACCCAAAACTCTTATAAAAACCTTCTTATAACTTCAGCCCCAACTTGTACAAAACCTTCTTGAAAAACAACTCTTTTATCACCTCAAAAATATAGGGATTACATAGCGTAGTCATATTCAATTAGTGTTCTTGGTTGTTATGATCTTCAAAAAGAAATTATAAATTTGGTGTTTATGTTGGTGTTGAGCGTCCTAAAGGGTGTAGCTAGAGAGCGCAACTTCAGATTGTTGAGGTTGTAATATTATGAGTTGATGTGTGTGTGTTGATGGTCAAAGTGAGCTATTAAGCTTAGACAAAAATGCCAAGTGTTTAATTGGTATGGCAAGAATCAACACCAAGGGGACACCTAGTCCCTTGGTTGATCCGCCCCTATGGGGTGATAGATAAGTGGGATGAGTAGTTTGCTACTTGTCCCATTATTTGTAAATACGGGTATTATCAAAGTCCGATATTTAAAAAGGTACGCTATGTAAAGGTTTTACGAAAAATATGCGCAACATGAAAAATAAAAACGAATGTAATAAAATTATTTTTATGGCATTTTGAAAATATAAGCGTCGATGCTTAACGTAGAATTCGCCGGTTAAACGTAAATTACAAATATAAGCCCTAGTTCTCTCGGTTAGTCGTGAGTTCATATCTCAACATAAAAATAAAAAATATAATTAATACTCGAGAATAAAATAACGACCTGAAATTGACGGATTGTCATAGCATTTCCCCCTAAAAAAGGATCTTCGTCCCTGGAGGATCAATTCATCTTGTTGCCCGCTTTCTTGTTAAATCAAGAGATGAGGGTATTTCTTCCACATTTCTATCCTCCCTTACCAAGTATATTCCGGGTCCACGACTTGAATTCCATCGACTTTGACTACTAGGGATCCGACTTTGCATAAGTTGTTTTTCTTCCCTGTCCATGATTTCGATAGGTTTTCAAATGAAATTCAACTTCTCGTCGATTCTTACTTCAACAAGAGGAATAATAAGATCTGTCATACTAAAAAATTTCTTCAAGTTTGAAACATGGATGTATTGTGTATTCCTGAAGCTCTCGGGATATTCGAGTATAATGCCACCAGACCACTCTTGTAAAATCTTAAATGGTCCTAATCTACGGGGACTTAATTTCCCACGTTTTCTAATCGGCACAAACACCTTTCCACCGTGATACTTTCAGCATAACTTTGTCACCACTTGAACTGACAAAGGTTTACGTCTCACGTCCGACATAACTTTTCTGTCTTACTACGAGCAGCAATAATCGGTTCTTGTTTTGCAACAATCATCTTGTCTCTGGCCCCATACCCTTTCGCGAATCATTTTGGTCCCGTAGATTGGGCGTCTCCAATAACCCCCACTCCAACATACAGGCGATCTACATTTCCTTCAATAAGTAGAGCTTCATAGGTGCGGACCTTAATACTAGCGTGAGAACTATTATGTATGACGAATTCAGCCAAAGGTAAGTGCTTATCCCAGCCACTACCAAAGTCAATCATGCAAGCACGCAACATGTCTTCTAATGTCTGTATCGTTCTTTCACTCTGACCATCAGTTTCAGGATGGTAAGCAGTGCTCATATCTAAATTCGTCCCTAATGACTTTTGAAGAGATCTCCAAAACCTTGATGCGAAACGAGGGTCTCGGTCCAAAATAATCGACACGGGCACCCCGTGCCTACAAACAATCTCCGTTAAATACAATCGAGTAAGCTTCTCCATTTTATACTTCTCATTCATTGGAATAATGTAAGTGATTTAGTCAATCGGATCAACTATGCCAAATTGAATCATATCTAGATGATGTTTTGGAAGCGTTGTAATGAAATCCATTGTATTCTCTTCCCATTTCCAAACAGGAATTTCCGGTTGTGAAGTAATCTGACGGCTTTTGGGTTCAGCCTTGACTTTAGCAATGTCAATGGAACTTACTGACATATGTCGCAGATGTCTGCTTTCATATTCCGACCACTGTTATAACTTCCTCAAATCATGGTACATTTTATCCGACCCAGGATGAATGGAATATTTTGATTTATGAGATTCCAACATGATTAGACCTCTCAATCCTCCAAATAATGGTAACCATACTCGTCCTTTCAGACATTTTGTACCATCGGATCTAACTTCAAATGGCTCCCCTTTGCCAAGAAATCCTTCGGCACCAATATTTTCCTCCTTGCACGCTTCAACTTGTGCATTTCGAATTTGTTCGGGTAAATTGTTATGTATACCGTCCACCAACTAAAGCACGCACTCGAAATCGGTTCCTTATCCTTCCTGACTCAACGCATCAGCCGGACAACATCCGCTTTCCCAGGTGATAGAATAACACAATCGTTGTTCCATCAGAAGTTCAATCATCTACGCTGCACTCATATTTTAGCTCTTGTGGAACCAAAAGATATTGTAGGCTATTGTGATCCGGTGTATTATCATATAAAATTAGTGCAGTTACATATTAATTGTCTCCTATAGAGAAGAGTAAAAAGACCAACGCTCCCAAATTCTAAGTCATGGGTCGTATAATTTTCTTCATTCTTTCTAAGTTTTCTAGAGGCGTAAGCAATCACCTTTTCTCGTTGCATCAAAACATCTTCAAATCCTTTAAGGGGCAATCATAATACAACAAAGTCTTCGCTTCCTTTGGGTAGTGATAATATTGGCGCACTACAAATTTCCCAGCTCAAAGTTTGAATTGTCTCTTCGTCGTCGCCCCACACATACGGCTTATTTTTCTGAGTGAGTTTAGTTAATGGCTTGGATATTATGAGAAAACTCCCTTATATAAATATTGATAATAAACCTGCCAACACAAAAATTGTCGCACTTTCGTTGGTGTAGTAGTTGCAAAACCTACATTTTTAATGGCTTCGATCTTGCAGGATCAACATGAACGCCGACTATTATCAAGTTACGAGGCCAAGGAATGCACGGAATCAAGCCAAAAATCACATTTCGTCAAACTTAGCGTACAACTTTTTGCTCATTAGGATTCAAGTTATGTTAGTCTTCCAATGTTCACCATGTATCTTCTTTATTTTTGGAATTAAAATATAGAATTGTCATCAATGATGTACAAATCCGACTTTCAAGATACGCTTGCACACGCGATTCATCAAATCCAGATACTGCAGGGGTGCATTAGTCAGTCTAAAAGGCATTACCTGAAACTCATAGTGTCCATAACGAGTTCTAAATGCTGTAATTGGAATGTCTTCCTCGCGTATGCGAAGTTGATGATAACCAGACCGTAAATCAATCTTCGAATAAACACTAGAACCTTGCAGCTGATCAAATAAGTCATCAATCCTCGGTAATGGGTATTGATTCTTGATTGTTAACTTGTTTAGTTCACGATAATCAATGCACATTCGGAACGATCCATCCTTCTTTTTCACAAACAACACTGGAGCTCCCCATGGTGAAGAGCTCGGTCGGATAAAACCCTTTTCCAACAACTCTTGCAGCTGCTTGGACAATTCTTTCATTTTGGTTGGTGCTAAATGATATGGCGCACGCGCCACAGGTGCAGCACCAGGAATAAGATCAATACGAAACTCAACTTGCCTGGGTGGCGAAAGCCCAGGTAATTCATCAGGAAATACCTCGGGAAAATCTCGGATAACAGGAACATCTTCTAATCGTTTCTCCTTCGATTCTTGTTCAGTTACTTGAGCTAAGAATAGCTCACAACCCTTCTCGATATACTTTTGAGCCTTAATGCAAGAAACGATCTTCAATCGAGAATTATTTCTATCGCCTTCGATAACCAACGTCTTACCTTCTAGGGGAATCCTAACCTTTTTCTCTCCACATAAAATAGCAGCATCATATCTTGATAACCAATCCATCCCAATAATGATATCAAAACTTCCCAGTTCTATTACCATCAAATCGATTGGAAAAGAATGGTTTAAAAGGTTAAGTGTACATCCTATTAATACATTATTGGTACTTACTACTTTTCCGTCGGCCAATTCGACTTCATAGCTAGTATCTAACTCAACCGGTTTAATATCAATAAGGGTACTAAAATTTGTAGATACAAAACTTTTATCGGCACCCGAATCAAATAAAGCAGTAGCATATCGGTTGTTAAGTAAGAACGTACCAGTAACGACTTTCGGATCTTGCTGAGCATCCACAGCTCCTAACTTGTAAACAGCTCCACGATTATTTCCATCCTGACCATTCCTTCTCAATGTAGGGCAATCTTTCTTTAGATGACCCTTTTTGTTGCAATTGAAACAAGTCACTTCTCTCTTGTCGGGGCACCTACAAGCAGCAGTCTTGTGCCCTAACTTACCACACTTACCGCACTTCCAGCAATCCCCATTATGCTTCTTGTTCTTGCATTTCGGACAAACCTCGTTGTCATTTGATACAGCATTGGTCATGGCTCCAGCATTAGCCCTTCTTTGGTTTTGTCGGTTGTTGTAGTCACGTCGTGTAACACCTCCCAAAATCTGAACGCAGCGGAATGGTAACAATGGGGTGCTACTTCAGGGCACAAAATACAAGTCACAGAAAACGACCTCAAAAGAGATGTTTTAAGATAAATTTCACAATTGATATATTAAAATCAGAGTTTACAAAGGATCTCATTTATAATGCAATAGAAACATTTTGTTTAAAAACGTTATCGAATGGTACTCAAGTTATTAAGCCTTCAAAAATATATATATCCGCGCGACTCGAATGCTCCCAATGCTCCACTAGCAAAATAGTAACCTGAAAATACATGCTAAAACGTCAACAATAATGTTGGTGAATTCAAAGGTTTAAGTAAAAAGCAATATTGAAACAATTTAAGAAATATTTCAGAAGAAAAGTAGCGTTACAACATTTAAAAGTGTTATTTCCAAAATCCATCCGAAATCCATCCGAAATCTAAGTAGTGATTCAGTAAATCAAGAAGTATTTAAAAGTGGACCACAAGATCGACGTAATGGTGGACTAAGTACATATTCCGTGATGTGTCAATCATCTTGAATGGCATCAGCGGGAGTCAGTTCAATATATCTTTAAGCCTTGTTACTCCATCCCTCAGTGGATTGAAGGCCCAAACGAAGTGGTCCCATTTTCCAATAGAGGCAAGAATCATTCCTTCCATGAGGTCTATTCAACATAGTACAGTTCCATTCGGCGACGTTCCAAGAGAACTACAAGTTTTTTTCAAGCATTGGTTTTGTTGTCTCCTCCTGAAAGAAGTGACTTATTATCGGCACGAGTCGTCATTTTGGTATCAAAAAAGATAAAAATTGGATCGTCGATGTAAGAAAAAAATTGTGTTTTTGGTTTATGTGAATGTTATGTCCTTGAAATAAACAACACGGGATATTACATTCTCGACAAAACCGGGAAAACAATTAAAGTTCACAGGATTTTACAAGTCAAAGAGAGAATAAACCGTATAAATTAGGAAATTTAAGTTAGAGTGTCTTAAATGGAATTGACTAGTTACGGTTGATAACAAAATATGCCTAGAACATTGTCTTGTTTCGTTAGACAATGGGACAAACTAGTTCGTCCAACTTGAGTAAACCTCGTGTCCGGTTCTTAGTTTCGATGAACTCGTTCGGTTCAAACTGTGAAACCTAGTTAGGTTCTTACTCGTTCGGTTCTCAATGAAAATCTAGATCGGTTCCAAATGAAAACAGCTACTTCGGTCCTTCTAGTTCGGTTCCAACTAGACTAACTAGTTCGGTTCCAACTGAGTTAAATCTTGTTCGGTTCTAACTAGTGACACATCTTCGTTTTCCAACTGACAGGAGTCTAGTTTGGTTCCAACACAGATGAACTAGTTCGGTTTACTTGATCGGCTTACTCGTTCGG
The DNA here is from genome assembly GCA_026074375.1 of Tanacetum coccineum. NCBI lineage: Eukaryota > Viridiplantae > Streptophyta > Magnoliopsida > Asterales > Asteraceae > Tanacetum > Tanacetum coccineum. The sequence goes on from BQNB010013530.1 coordinate 51,545, forward strand.
TGACCTTGTTCGGTTGTACTCGTTCGGTTCCAACTACTACGAAACTCAAATTTTCAAAACTCAAAAAGACACATTTTTGAATGTTTTTAGCAAAAATTCTTGTACAACTAGTGTTACTAACCCTATAGGAACAATAAAAATGAAAACTTTAAGGTTTTTACACCAAAAAGTTTTGAATCGAAAATTTTGTTCTTTAAGATTTTGAACACAAATCACAAGATAAACACAAAAACTAAACACACCACTCCATTGCTCTTGATACCAATTGAAGAAACATGTAATCTTATGATCTAAACCAAGAACAAGATAAAGATATGTGGGTTGTGATGTTTAATATAGAGAAGTGATGGAATGGAATGATGTTATTACTTGTAAATAAGGAAGTAAATGAAACAACCACCCCTTCCAAGCAAGTAGAGAGCTTATATAGTGTACAATTATGCTGGGCCATGGGGGCTATGTCGGGCTTCCCATGGGCCATGGGCCGGATTAGCTTCTATACTTAACATGACATAATCTACAAGCTAAGACCTATTACAACTTGGAGGTGACCGACACTTTTTGTGTTTCCAACAACCTCTATTATAATAAAGAATCCAGAAGTTAAACAAAATAATATTTTACAATAAGGAATCTTAAGACTTAGGTTGACACTTTAAAACGATGGTTTTCCTAATTTTTATCAAACAAGTCAAGGCCCCATAAAGTATGAATTAAAATGCTATATTTTAATGAATGTCCTGGAAGCTCGAGCTAGACGTTGGGAGAATAACAGATAAATATTACGATTTCAGTTCTTTCTGAATGTATGTTCACCACGTTCCCAAAGACTCAAACAAACAAATCCTAAACCATTCGAAATGCAAAACAAAAAAATAATTGCATCACATTATCACTCCTAAGATTACAACAAGTATAATAGGCGTGTTTTAAAAAGGAAAGATATACAACTAGATATTTTGTCAGAATATCAAATAAATATAACCTTACCAACAACAAAGGAGTGGAAAGGATATTGGATACAGAACAGATAAAAGGTTCACCGTAGAATCTTTTGAAATGCTACCGAATAATGTCACAAACCTAGAAAGAAAAAAATACCAAGGACAGTCACTAACTATCAAAACAAAATGAACATGAACGAGATTTCGAGATGTTATTCATTACCATTGGTGCTTCTGTAAGCATCAAAGCTGATCTTTATCTGAATAATAAAATAATAGTAACGTCACTATACTATATTAAAATGATTGTATTTTCAGATTTGTGCGATCGTCAAATTATCTACGCCCTTTGCCTTATACTCGATCGGCGCATTTTAAGGGACTATACAAGGTATCAACTCCAGGTAGTTGTGGGCGATGGATGGAAACAACAAGATTGTTACAATTTGCATTTGTATATGTAAGGAAAATAGGTCCATGTTGGTCATGGTGGATGTCTGTACTTAAAGAATGCATTAGTGATAACCCCAATTTGCTTTTCATATCTGATAGGCATCCTTCTATAGCTTTGGCAGTACACAATGAATTCCAAAAAGCCTTTCATGTTGTATGTTGTCGTCATCTAATGATGAACCTATCTTTGAAAAAGAAAAAAAACGAAAGGTCTATTCTGGAAAATATGCAAGTCGTATGCACCAGAAAAATTTACAAGCAACATGAACATACTACAGGATGTTCAACCTGATGCATACCACAAGCTTTGTCAAGCAGGTCCTCAAAGATGGTCAAGAGCGCATTGCCTACTAGTTCGTTACAATTATATGACATCAAAAGGAAACTCTCTGGTAATTTCAGGAACCCACCTTTATTATGAAAACCAATATCTATGTGCATGGTCATTACAAGTGGAACCTATGGTTGTAACATCCTGGAGTGTGCTATTCATCATTCCCTCCCAAAATATTACGAAATTAATTGGATTTACTAGGGACGAAGATCCAATTGTTGAAGTTAATAGCGGCCAAGAAATGGTTCAAACATTACAAGTGTACGACCGTCCGTCTCAACAATTTCATAATGTGGGTATCGAAGCTAATGGTGGATCGTTCTTCATTGGGCCATACAAAGAATCACTAATTCTTCTAAATGGGCGTTGAAAATTTGCGTATGTTGTTTTATCTACTTAATGTATGCGATTCTAAGGTCTTAAATGTTTGTGTCGAATAAAATGAATGTGTTTCTAATGTCTTAAATTACAATAACATATTTAATAATTAATTTGCTTTATATATTGCGTGAATTATTACATGCCATGGACATGTCAAATCATTAGTCTACTCATTGTCATAATTCGCTTAACATATTGCGTGACTTATTACATGCCATGGACATGTCAACTCATTAGTCTACTCATTGTCATAATTCGCTTAAAATATTGAGTGACATTTCAACTATATATACATACTAAAGTAACATAAAATTTAATTTAAATCTACTAACACTTTCCATACAATTTTTAAAGATGTCAGACAACATACCCTTTGACATTCAAATGGATATCATGAATCGAATTCCTGTGAAGTCTTTACTTCAATTTCGTACTGTGTCAAAGCAATGGAAGTCTTACATAGACAGTTTCAACTTCATCCGGGATTATGGTTTTCGTGAGATACACACTTGTTGTTTTAATTTAACCTATAAGCGAGGTCTTGAAGGTTTTATGTGTTCAGTAGATGAAAACTTTGTCTACACACCTCTGAATGTAAATTTTAATATTCCTCTTTCTACACCAATTGCTACATCTGAAGGTGTATGGTGTTTTTCGTTTGACGCAAATACATTTCTTTTTCTTTGGAATCCATCTATTAAAAAAATGGTCGGTACATTAGTCCCCAATTACACAAACCAACCTGATTCACCAAAAATGTTATTTGGTTTCGGTGTACATCCCGACAATCTAGACCCAACTATTTTGAAGATTAATTACCCATTGTATGACCAAGGATCATGGTATGTATCAGTTTTTACGGTGAGCTCGAGAAGATGGTACAATCTTGAAAGTTACTGCTTACCACGTGAATCCATCAGAATAAAACGAGCAGGGCAAGCAGTTATTGGTGGTAAAATATACTGGGTTGGTTCAGAGAAATTTTATGGTGATGATGGTATTTCATTTAAAATTTACATGCTAGTTTCATTCGATTTGATTACTCACCAATTTCAACTTATAGACATGCCTGAACAGTTAGGAGTTGGAGTGTTTTCACCTCCATACTCTATTTCTCAGCTACATAACTCTCTCATAATTTCTGGAAGTTTTAATTTCGGTGACATGAGAATTATTTATGCATGGGCGTTACAAATTGATGATGGTGAAGTTTCATCGTATAGTATGATATTCAACATACCATACCAAGCAAATCATCAGTTAAAATTACTCGGCTTTAATAAGGATGAGAAACCAATAGTTGAAGCCAACGACATGCACAACATACCTCACTGGCTACAAGTGTTCAATCCAACCGTTGGGAGATTTCAAAACGTTGGTGTTGAAGGAAACGGTGGTTCATTTTTTATTGGCCCTTACAAAGAATCACTAGTTCTTCTTACAGAACTAAACAATGAACTAATGTAGTTACTGTTATTAATGTATGTCTTTTTATTTTATTCACCTTTTTGTCTTTACTTTTATTTTTCATGGTTACTAGCTTGTATCTTTTTTTATTAATTTTTACTGTTATTAATGTATGTCTTTTTATTTTATTCACCTTTTTGTCTTTACTTTTATTTTTCATGGTTACTAGCTTGTATCTTTTTTTATGTATGAAATTATGGACACCGAGAATCTTTACGAAATGACTAATGCCTGGTAAAGAAATGTCATTTCAAACAGTATGAAATTGTATTTTTCCATATTTCGTATCCTATAAATCATACTTGTTGTAATGTAAAATTCAAACTTCTTTTGAAAACCAAACAGCATTTAAAATTCAAACTACAAAATGTCGACGTCTAATAATACTACTTTCGAGTTCGAGGTACATCACAACGGCGGTTTTAAACTTAACCCACTAACCTATCAAAATGGTTCAATACTCAATATAAACGTTCTACCAAAAGATTTTGCAGACATGATTACCTATCTTACCAGAAAAATATCAAGACGGTTCACTACTTTGTATTACACGTTGCCACCAAACAACACATTGTCAGGTTTGAAACAAATTAACAATGATTATGATACAAATGTTATGTACGACATTGCAAGGGTTGCTGGTAAGATCCAGCTTTTTGTTTCTCATCATCAGATAGATCTAAGCACGGTGCTCATTCCAAACGATGGGTCATTGGAGGAAGCATTTGCAGGTATCATTTCAGAAGCCACTAAAAAAACTTGAAGAATCACTCTCTTATCTACATCGTATGCAAAAACAAAAAAACAAAAAGTTCGATTACTATGAACTTCTTGGTGATCTAGGTTTTATTAATAAAACAATTCCTACCACACCATATACGCAAACCAATTTTAATTTTTTGGTTCATAATAATGGTCAATTGGTCCTCGATAGCACAAAAGACACAACATACATCAACGGTGGAACAATGAACATCAACATTCCAAGAATAAAACTAGAAGAGCTGAAACAATATTTGTCAAATTTTTTGGGTACTAACATCCATGCTCTTTATTATAAAATACCGCACAATGGATTTTCAATAACCGTAAAACTTAGAAACAACTATGATATGCATGTCATGTTTGATATATCTTTTGATATTCTTCAGCGCATTCCAAATTGAAATTTAACATTAGCATCATCTAGGTGGTCATTTTATTATTGCCAAATATATTTTCCCAAATGCTAGCTTGGCAGAAATGATGAAACATGTCATAACCAACTACACAAGTGACAGTGAAGAAAATAAAAGGGAGGTAACACAAAATGATTACACTGTCAATCAAATGGTTGAATGGGCGGAACAAGAACACTTCGAAGACGAGGAAACCAAGTTATCATGTCCAAAGATAAATCTTAGCACAATGCTGAAATCGAACAAAGGCTCTTCGGATAAATCATTTCAATCACTAAGCTATTTGCATGAAATGCAGAAACGAAAACAAAAAATCGAGGAAACGAAAGCAGTTCAAAATCAGGATATAAAGAAACATATGTACTAATGTTCATGTAACTCATCCACTATTACCAATGTATTTTCAACGTACACCAGTTTGCTAACCATCTTTGTAGTTGTTTGTTGTTGTTTTAAAGTTTTTATAAACGGAAAATAAGGTTGGCCATGTAATATCTTGTTGTAATGCTAGTAATGACTATCGTTTTTCTTTATTCAAGTATAAGTTTTCGCATTATAGATCACAGAAATGACTTATGCATGCCAATGAATGGTACTATTACCTATCGGAGTAGGGACATGATTTTACAAATCTATTCAAAGAAATGACTTATGCATGACAATGGTACTATTACCTATCGTTGAATTTTATAAAATTCAACTTATTGCGTTAAACATATTTTACAAATCTATTATATGTCACGACATTCCCAATTCATTGACATGAAAATCGCTAACAATATTGCGTGACTTATAAACAAACAAAAATTGTCATAATTAATGTCAGAATAAAAAGACACCTTGAATGGTCATAATCATTTTTACTATAAACCAAGAAAGAAATATTGCGTGATCTAGTATATGTCAGCGACATGTGAATTAATGTCAGAATAAAAAAACACCTTGAATGGTCATAATCAATAACAGTAAATGTAAACAACTGTCACAATATTTTCATATCAATGTTTGTGCACTATATATATGGTGTCCATAAATTTAAAATGCCAACAGCTTAAATCTATCATACATAAAAATACAAAAAAATGGAGTCAAGTGTAAAAAAGTTCAAATGTGTGTTGCATTATAATGACACAAGAAGAGGTGTCATTATGTATGATGATATAACATACTCACTTTTAGTTCAAATGGTGGTGAAAGAATTCAATTTAGATCCAAAATGACACGTTAGATTTATCGGTTAAACTCCATTTACTTCACCTACATATTACAAACGACGAGGATGTAAAATATTTTGCTGAGTGTGCTTCTAATTCCACTGACGATGGAATAACACTTTTGTATGTCGGTCAACCTACAAGAACACAACTAAGGATAATACCCGGACCAGCGGGTATTCTTCAAAGGCGATTCATCCAAAAAATACAGACGTTATGGAAGTTGGCCATGAGAACGTAATGACCACCCAAGACTATGTAAGAAAAATAAGTGAAGATGTGTCTGAAGATGATCATTTTACGCTTGGCCCATGGCTAAGCGCGATTGTCCACCTGCATGGTGAAGGGCTCATGGCATCTGGTTGTCTTGGTGATATGAACAAATATTGTAAAAATGGGAAACTTGAACTGGTCGTTGCCGTTGTAATGACTTGTACACCAAATTCGTTGGGAGACATGACAGTTACACTAAAAGATCCAACAGGTATAATGGCTGGTACAATTCATTACAAAGTCTTTAAAAAGGAGGATGGTTACGCAAATTCTATCAAAGTGGGATCTGTTTTGATACTTCGTAATGTTTCTGTGTTTACCCCAAAACCATCAAAGCATTATCTTAACATTACCGTGAAAAACATTGTTAAGGTTTTCGACAACGACACAGTATTTTAGTTTATGATTTCGTGATTTTATCGTATTAGAGATTGTAATGCTTGTTTCTACTTTATTTTCACTATTTAAGTCATTTGCTTACTTTAAAATTTCCTTGACATGAATTTGTTAAGTGTTAAATATAAACAGTATATGTCTCGAGTGTACACAAAATCATATAAAATAAGGATCTAATCATATCCACATTGAGATGTATCCTCACAACGACAATCATAAAACCTAGACGCCATATTAACTCTAACGACGCTAAAAAAAGTATTAGGGTCACCATCTACTACAGGCGTCATATCACTACAAAGGCTTTCTATCACCCAACCAGTAACAACTCCACAATCAGAAAAGTTTCGTTGTCGAGGGATAGGGAAACAAAAACCATCATTGTATACTAACTTGAAATTGTATGGTAGCCGTCGTGTTCTTTGGAAATGACCATCTTTTAGCAGCATGACGTTCAACAAACTAGTCCATTTCGATAAGTGAGCCTTTAATGTATGATATCGATCATCGTTTGGCAATGAGTCTATCACATGAATTGTGGAACTAGGTAAATTAACTACACATGTAACCCAGTGATTACCATTGCAATGTAAGGGCATATAGACCTACAAATATAAATTAATTCAATTAAATCACAAGCAATAATTTATTTAATATTAAACTTATATAAATACGTTTAACCACAAATACTTACAATATCAACATCATCCATGTAAGTTAGGGGACGCGATGATCCATCCAACATTCCTATAATGTGTTCATTTTGTCTCTAATATAAACTACCTGTACCCCATGTGTAGGGATGACATCCCTGTTTTGGCCACTGTATATCGAGCACCAGGTGGCCTAGCTCGAATAATCAACTCCATCCAGCAATTGATTTGCTGATAGAAAAAAAAATTATAAATTATTTTGATTATATTAAATAAACTTATATACTCATTTTAAACATTTATTAATATACTTACATCGTCCGACAACCAACCAACTTCGCTCAACTTTTGATGCTCATAATAGCCACCCTTAACTACAATAATAGGTACTAGATCTTGCCAAAACTGTAAACTCCATCTGTATAACCCTTGATATATCAAATCCAATATACATATCTGGAGCGTTAATGTTCATACAATCAACATATTGCCCTCGCACAACCTGCATAACAAACATGATAATACAATATAAATAAACATTTCATAACTACCTTAATATATTAATATATTAAATACTACTATTAGGATTACCTTAGCAGGGTCCACATTATAAAATGAAAGGTATTCATCGGTAGCACATGAACCAGTAACCATAACCTCTTCTTCAAGTGGTTGATTTAAATCAATACCGCGTTTGCAAGATCAAAAGGTGATATTTCGTCATTCCTCATCGTTTTTCTATTATTGTTAACCTGTTTCGTAGGTGCAATTGTAGTTTCTGGAAAAGGGCAGTATGGGCTCAAAAAATATTTGCTTGACTAAGTACTCCTCTTTGCAAACGCTTGCATTGCATCCTAAATATTTTTTAATCATCTTAGTTATTGTATCAAGATTAGCAGAATACAACCCAAATGGACAGATAATACTTATTGATTATAAATAAATCCACTCCAAAAACATCACGACTTGTGATGACCACCTGATAGTAAGATGCCAAACGGGTGGCAAATCCTTGTAGTGCCAAAGGTGATCCCAACATACGGAGTGCCGGGATGTAGAGGAGAAGATAACCGAGAGAACAGAAGCAAATCCAGGTTGTTGACATAGGCGTCCCAAAATGTGGGGTAAGGCGATAAGTCGGGGTCATTTGGGTCCCTTCTAAGAAGGAACTCCGCTGGCCGTGTCTGTGAACAATGAGGACCACGGGGGGGGGGGGGGAGGGGGTGTGTTTTAAGATAAAAAATAAACAAATTAGATACTTTTTTTTAAACTAAAAAACAACCAAAAAAATACCTCCGTGTTTTGAAATCCACTCAAATCTCGGCTGAAACCAAAATGTTGCAAGTGAACCTCGAACGTTGCTTTCATTGTCCCGACATACTAGAAGCGTTTCATATCCCTCCTTTAAATATATATAATAATTGTAAACTAAGTTTTTCATCTTTATATATAACCCTCATAAATATAACACAAAATAATTTTACATAAAATCTTATACATGCTATTCATAATTATATATTGGTAACATTCTGTTGTCTGCAAATTCCCTTTATCAACCTAATTGTGTTCATGCAACACTTTATAAGGACGTTTTGAAAAACAAGCCGTCGATATTTGTGGAGGTTCACAAATATGACCATCAAAGAATGCTCGGCTTGAAACCCACCACTCCGCTTTAGCCTCAAAGGCATCTGCTCTCAATCTTCTAATAGGTTTAGCTCCCTTAAAAATTAAAAAGGACATTAACTAGATTATACAATAAATATTATATGAATACCAAAAAATAAACTACATAATAATAGTTTTCTCACCTCAAAAAAAGGGCTCAAGATATGATCGATAAAACGTCTCACCATTAACCCAAGCAACTGCTCTAGGGTGACGATCAACATGTGTATAATAATTAAGAGCCCTTTCTTTATATACGCCTCCAAAATCCACGTCTATAAATAACTACTAGTTTAAAATAAAATTCACAAAATACCATTAGATAAAAATATGAATAACAATTGAACAAACCTTAAGGCCCATGGTAAAGCCCGACAATGTATACCTTGCAGGACGACGAATACACCACGTAGGATGCATAAACCGCACCCAACGTTTGGGGTTTTGCTATCTTTTAACTGCCGTACAATATTGGCCCATAAGTAACGCAACCCCATGGAATACTTTTCCCACATGTATAAATCATAAACTTAACCACCAATTCGGGACATTATTCTTAGGCTCTTGACCTAATAACACCATATGCAATACGGCTAATAGACAAACGGCAACAGCATCCTCGTCTCTCAAACTATAAAACTCTTCGCTTAAAATCTTATCTATCAACATTTGGCCTATTATATTATTACCATCTACATGTGACTCCCAAACTCGTCTTCTTAAATCCAAAGGACCGTGTAAATAATCATCACTAAATTCTACACCAAATCTTAACCCCGTTATCAAGCAAAATTCCTCCCTACCAAATTGTATCTCATGACCATTTATAGTGTACGTAAAAGGAACAGCTTCCGTGTCATCTTTTAAACTCTCTATTTGCCGACAACTCATAAAGTGTATTAAAATACAATTCTCCTGACTTTCATCTATATCTAACAACCAACCAAAACACGTTTTCCTAAATAATACTTCCCTACGGGTGCTCCTTATTTTTTTCCTAATCACCTTAATCAACGAAAGCTTGCTTCTAAGTGTCAAAGCCACAGGAGGATCCTAAAACATAATAATATATATTACTACACATATACATAACAAATAAATAATAATGATAATGTTAAAAAAAAACTTACATTGTAATTCTCCATATTCACTAAGAAACTATTATCACCACAACCCGCAAAACCACCAACACAGCAAAACCACCACCACTGCTACACCACCACGTCGGAACCACAACCGCCGCACAGCAACACCACCACCACAACTCCACCACTTTTCTTCTTCTACTTCTTCTCTACTACACAACTTCTATAGTAAACTCTTCTTCTACTTCTTCTCTGCCATTGCTTTGCTTAATTTCGCTCCGAAACACATATACACAATTTTTTTTTACCACCAAACATATACAAAAAACTTACTGTCTAGTCATTTCGATGTCAAGTCCCACAGTGCAATTCGCTCCATGTATGGAGCGAAATCCGGCGTTTTCAATTTTTTTTTAAAAATGTAATCGACTCATGCTTAGACGGTGACACGTGTATTTCGCTCCAAAATGCACATTTCGCTCCATCTATAGAGCAAAATCTTTGGACAAAATGGAAAAGTGGGATTTTTCGGTCCTCTGCAAGAGAAACCCATTCAAAATGGTCCTCTGCAGTAATTTTCTCCAACATATATGTTGTATTTTTAAAATATAAAGTTTAAGGGTACAAACTCTAAGAGGGCGTTTGATTCGTTGTAATGTAATGTAATATGACGTAATTGTAATCTGAATTTCATTGTAATCCTGTTTGGTTCACTACAATGAGGGAATTGTAATTCAGATTTGTAATAAACTCATAAATCACACATATAGAAGAAGAGAAGAGAGAAATAATAAGGGTATGTTTTGTAGAGAGAATTAAATGAAGAGAAATGAAATTAATTTTATTTCCATTGTTTGGTTGGTAGTGAAAGAAAAAAGATGAAGATATAAATTCTTTAAAGAGTTGGGTCTTTTGTAATTTTCATTTCTTCATTTCCGTCATAATTGGTGTGGAAACCATTTCACACTTGTAAGAATTTATTTGAGCCACAAAACAAAAGAGATTTATTTACGTTTTATTTATTTATTTTTCTATTTAAATCTTTTTTAAAAGGAAAAATAATATTTGCGTGATTTTTTTTAATTCTCTGACGCTACCAAACAGTGGAATTCAATAAACTTTCTCATTGGATTTCATTTATAAGAAATCTTATTCTCTGCTTCATTTTTAATCTCTGAAATTCTCTCTACCAAACATGCCCGAGGAAAAGGTGATGGAGGTGTTTGGATATTTCTTTATTAGCATAAGAAAAATGGAGAGAAAACTCTCTTACATATTTGATAACACACACTCACACACCCCATCTATGAAGTGGGATAGTCCCTTTAAAGGCCAATGCTCTCCCTACACTTTACCTCATGGGGCGATGCATGATAGTTTATAGGCCAAGACTCTCCTTACATTTTTCATCTCTTGCGGGAATCAACTTCGCGTAACTTGGTATAATCCACATAATTCGCTTACTGATCTTCCTCTTACTTGTTCATTTGATTAGTTAACCTTGTATACTTTAAAGATTAAAGTTTGTTGCTGAATTAGGAAGAATAGTATAATTGATTATAGTTATAAATGAACCAACTCAATTCTTGTTCATAAACATAATAGAACTATTTTCTTTTTAATTTCTCCTGCTTTGCTGCTTTCCATTTTTAATAATGGGTTTGGGATCTTATGGAGATCTTCTTTACTCTATCAAAACTTAAATAGGTTTAAGAAAGGTTCATTTAGAGTTCTTATTTCTTATTGCATAATTGTTGATATAAGAAAAAACGGTGAGAGTAGACTATTGACAATGGAAATGATAATTCGCTGGAAAATTGGGTGGAGATACTTGATGAGCTCGAAAGAAGTAAAGGGATAATTGTCATTGCAAGATTAAATGATGTTTATCATATATTTCTATAGTTATTTGGATATATTTGATATATTTAAAGTTTAAGAAGGATATATATGCAATTATGTTTTTAAGTTATATATATATATGTAATTTTGAAGCTTTGCAAGGATATATATGTAATTCTCCCTTTTTTAAAGTTATTAAAAACATGAAAACTTATAAATTTACATTTAACTTCATATTATTTATTTAAAATTCAACCACTAAATTTTTATTAATTACTTCTTTTTTTATAAAATCTAATATCATAAAAAAACTTCAAAATGATGATAATTTTTTTATTATATAAAAGATTGATGTGATCAATTGATATTATTTAAAATAACTACTTCATTCGTCTCAAAATTATTTTTCCCTATTGACTTTTTAAATTTTTTTCTTCTAACTTTGACCGTAAATATTTTTGTTTGTGTTACATAATACTTGATGAAAATCATAGCTATGAAAATACATTTAAAAACCAATCATATCATATGCTTTTCATTAAATATTATATAACACACAAAAAAATATTTAAGGTTAAAGTTGAAAGAAAAAGTCTTAAAAAGTTAACAGAGGATTATAATTTTGAGATGGAGGGAGTACATATATTTATAAGTTAAGATAATGTTAATGAACAAAATGAAAACTAAATAAACATTATAAAAACAAATATAAATCTATACATATTTTATTATCAGCATTTTGAAAAATAATTTTATATTTCGTTAAAAGAATCTTTACTTTAATTAGTGGGGATTATTTCATAATAAATCCAAATCAAGCAATTTTCAAACTTAATTCTTCTATTTTTTATCATAAAAAAATCCTCAATTAGTATACACTTTTTAATAGGGCTGTAAACGAACCGGACGGACATGGACGGAGGTGTGTTCGTGTCGGTCCATTTAATTTTAGCCGGTCAAATAAACGGACACGGACGCGTAATCGGACAAAAATTTTTGTTCATGTTCGTTCATTTAGATTTGAACTTGTTCATGTTCGTTTATGTTCGTTCATTAATGAGTTAAACGAACATAAACGGACAAAAAATGAACGTAAACGGACATAAACGAACGTAAACGATATAATCGAGCATAAACGATATATACAAGTTAACAAAAATTTGCAATATTTGATATGTTAATCAAATGATATAATCGAGCATAAACGAACGAAATAATCGAGCGTAAACGAGCGAAATAAACGAACGTAATCGGACGAACATAATCGAACGAAATAATCGAACGTTCACGAACGCTAATAAACGGACGAAGCGTGTGTTCATGTTCGTTCATTTAACTAGACGGACAGAAAATCTTGTTCACGTTCGTCCATTTAATAAATAAGCGCACATAATCGAACATCTTACCGCACGGTTCACGAAATGTTCACTGAACGTCCGGTTCGTTTACAGCCCTACTTTTTAACCAATGGGATTAAAGTATGAAACCAATAGCAAAACTCCTTTGACTTCTTACATATTGTTGGTCTCAATGTTTGTTTTTATTTCTCTCTCACACACTAAAAAACACATACATGATACATTAATCTCTGACACTTCACATGTTCATGCAGACAAAAACAAGACCCACATCCCCCCATTCTCACATGGAAACATTTGCTAATTTATTGGATTGTTTTCTCATTTTATCATCATCCCATTAATATTTTATAAAAGTTTGATTAATGAAACTTATGTTTATTATACCTCCGTACATCCCTTCTTCAATTCCATAACTAACCCATTACTCATTTTCACTTTTCTTAACATTTTTTTTGTAAAAGTTATTTATTTGGTGAGATAATAAGTGGGTATTGATTGGATTTTGATTTGTGATCTGCGTTTGTGAGATTTTGAATGCACACTAACTGTTTGATGTTTTGTCTGAGAGAAAAAAAATAAGATAAAGAGGAAAAAAGTTGACTTTTTTGGGGTTGAGATTGTTGGGGTGTTAAAAGGGTGTTTGGCTTTTTGATAGTTTGGATTGTTTTGGTGAAAAGTGAGTGGTGATGGCTGCTAAGCTTTTGCACTCATTGGCTGATGATAACCCTGATTTGCAAAAGCAAATTGGATGTATGACTGGTGTTTTTCAGTTATTTGATAGGAATCAGATTGTGCCTGGAAGGCGGCTTTTGGGTCATAGTCCGAAAAGGCTTCCTCCTGGTAAGTGTTGAGCTTTTGCTGTTATCTTTGGTGTTGGTTAGTCAAGAGTTTATAGTAGATTAGAAGCTAAAATGTGCTTAATGCTATGAAACCATGTGATCCTTATTGGTGCTATAAATTTTGTAGTGGGATGCACAATTTGAATGTCGGTTAATCGAGTTAATCTGGTGTTTTTGGTTCTTTTGGGTTAGTTTGTTATCATGGTCGGATTATTTATTGGTTAGCATACCATGTATTGGGTCACAAAGAAAGTTTATTCATATTATGAATTGTAAGAGTAGCATTCATATATCTCGCAATTGTGACTACATCACAAATCTGCTTGATGAAGAAATACTTAATTCAGCAAGCAATTTTGATGATTTTTCTACAAGAAACTTATTCATGACGTAATTTCTGAACTTTGGGTACAAATAATTGACAGATTATAGAATAAGGATACATATATTGCATAAACCGATTTATTCACTAAAAAAGTATGTGATTTGCCCATCAAGAATTGTTAGTTTAAATTTTTTACCGAATTTGGAAGCAGATCTACCGTGCGAGAATGGTAACTGAAATGGAGCACCCATTTTGGCTTTTAGCTACTCACTTATTTGTTGTTGTCCTTCTGGATCTTAGTTTAGGTTTAGTTTTCTGTGGAAGGTATGCACCTTACTGTAGTATCAATCATGGACTTTGTGTATACTGTATAAGTGTATTATTAGTTATTGCTTTGGCTGTAAAAATCTGCCAAAATGTTGGGTAACCATGATGTTATATCATGGTCATCTTATTTAATGTGCTGGTATGTTTTCAATAGCTATCATGTCTCTTTAGATCTAACTTAACTTTATTCTATGCAGGTAGTTCACAATACGATAATGGCACGCCTGAAAGCGAGTCAAGTAGCTCATACCAGAGACCCTACATTGTGGTATGTGCAATTGGTTTATAAAAATAGATTTACTAGTCTATAGACCTTAAAAATGTATTCTATTTAGGAACATATTGTTGAGTTCATTCTGATTATGGTGTTAATCATAGAAATAATTTAGGGGTGTTTCCGAACACCTTGTTGGTCGAGTTGGAAAATGTTATCGCTTTTAAATGTTGAAATTCGTTTACGTTTCAGGAAAAACATTCAAACAAGATTTCACAAGACAAAAACAGGGCATCAACGGAATCATCTAGAGATTCTTTCTCATCAATGTCTCGATCATCTTCATTCTCTTCTATAGATTGCAACATTAATCGAACAACTCATCCAGAACCCGACCACCTTGTGTTTCCTGAAACTCCCTCAAGGGATTCTTTGACACGTCAACCGTGTAGCTCTCAACAAATGAGTCGTCAAAGTCTTGACCTTCGCGATGTGGTTAAAGACTCTATGTACAGACATAAACCTACAAACAAAGATGACACACCTGACCATACGATGAACTATAGAGAATCACTCGATGCTCTTGCTAAATATCAAGAGGCTAATTGGTATTATAATGAACCTAGAGAACTTTCAAGATCAAAATCTTACCAAATTAGAGACGACTCGTCGTTTTCTGTACCAAAAGATTGTCCTCGTTTCTCTTATGATGGAAGGGAATCAAATCGATTATCCTTTCAATCACGAGATAATGCAAATACAAATGTCTCAACGCAGATGGATGAGTTACGACGACTTTCATTAGACAGTAGAGAGAGTTCAAACCGTAGTCTAAACACGGTTACAAAAGGGAATCTGGTTTCAAAAAACCCGAGAAATGACGAGGCCATCTCTGCTGACCGAGGATCGGTTCAGTCACGGCCACCTAGTGTTGTGGCAAAATTGATGGGACTGGAAGCTTTGCCCGATTCTGCTACAACCAATCAAAAACAAGAAATGGGCATGACCCCAATCAAAACTTCCCAGGTTGAGGACATGAATTCATTGTCAAAATCTTTTAAAACAGCTGAACTTTTTGGGCCTATCAAAATGCACAGTTCTTCAAGAAGCTCGCTGAGGGAACCAACATCCCCGTTATGGAATCATTCTGAAATGAAGCCGATTTCTAGGTTTCCACTTGAACCAGCTCCTTGGAAACAAAGTGGTGCTCGAAGTCCCCAGAGACAGAGTCCTCAAAGACCAGCTTCTCGGGGTATGAAATCACCAATCAAGATTCATAACCCGTATTCTTCTGTTTACAGTGAAGTTGATAAAAGATTACAGCATCTTGAATTCACACAATCTGGAAAAGACCTAAGAGCTCTTAAACAGATATTAGACGCAATGCATTCAATGGAAGCCAGAAAGGAAGGAACACAAGGTACGGAGAATAGATTTCTAGATCGTGGTCAAAACTCGTCATCGGCGGCTAGAGGATCAAACCAAAGGGTTTATGAGTCTCCTATTGTCATCATGAAACCGGCAAAGCTTGTTGAAAGATCAGGTATGCGAACTGAAGGAATCCCGATTGATGATAGAAAAAATTTCACAAATGGTATTCCTAAAAGTACACGTAGAGAGAACATGGTCAATGTCACTGAAGTGAAAACTGGTGGAAGACATACAAAGACTGCACCAGGTTTGACCAAGCAACCACAGTTGAGTAAAGAAAATGCTTCAACCTCAGGAAAGAGCACGGGATCTGTTAGTCCAAGATTACAGCAAAAGAGGCTTGAGTTAGAGAGGCGATCTCGTCCCCCTACACCTCCTGCTGATTCCACTAAATCGAGAAAACCGACAGCTAAGCAGCTGCCAGAGTCGACATCTCCTGGCGGACGAAGAAGGTCAAAATATTCAAACGTTCAACAAAATGATGATCAACACCGCGAGGCTGTTGGTGAACTGAAGAAGGCTAGTTACAGAGGAACTCAAGTGTCTCGTGAAGTGGTTACGGTGCCTGAGTTTTCTGAAGAAATTGATAACAGGCAGAGTCCAAGCTCAATACAAGAGGTAGGTTCATGTGTCTTTAGTTCTAGAGGTGGTAATTTCGACCCATTTACTTGTAAGTGGGTTGGTTCAGTTTGTATTTAATTTAAAAAGGTCAAATGGTTAGAATCAGAAAAACTAGTTAAAAAGGATACAGTTTAAAAGTGTTTTTTTATTTTAACTATTTATTTTTAATTCATACAACCTTCTTAATAGTCATGTTCAGAAAACTCTATTATTACTGAATCAAATAGCTCTTGTATTCATCTAGATTCTAGAACACGCAAATGATTTGAAAAACAGAAGTTGAAAGTTGAAAATCGAAAATAAAGTGTTTCGGGTTAAACAAACGTGCCCTTTTCCACCTTTAGCTTTTATATACATATACATTCATCAAAATATTTTCATGTTGATTACCTTTTTATTTAATATCTAGAAATCAACTTTGCTTCTGAGGGAGGATGAGTCACATGACCCGGAATATCCAAGTCCCATCTCTGTTCTTGATGATGGAATCTATATGGACGATTCACCTTCGCCTGTGAAACATATGCAGAAGACACTCAAAGGTAAGGGTGCTTTTTTCTCATTCTTCATGGATCCAGTTGGAATCTCGATACGACACCCTAATATTAAATCTTTCAGCTATCTCGTGTAGAGTAAATAGACATATTTAACAGTATTAAAAGCTTCAGTGTTGATTCATAGAGTAAAAAAGCCATTTAAAAAAAAATGCCATACTTTGTTTTCTTCTTGAACTGAGCCAAAATTAATTCACTACTATGTTATGTTTCAAGTAGAATGAGCAGCATAAATTTAAGAAGTATATGCCTTATGCCACGAATCTATACATGAAGCTTAAGACATGAAAATACCGACTCTTATGTTATGAGCCTGTGTCATGTATGGGTTTATTTTTCTATTTCTTGATAATCTGTAACTTAAGTATATAATCTCCTGTTATTCACGCCATTTGATGGACGTATGACACCAGCATGATAATTGACCCACGGCATGTAGTGCGGGCACGGCGTGTGGCATTTTTGTTACAAGGATTACAATAAACCAATATGTTAATAAATATATTATAAGTGATTCAACCATGTTATAAAATCTGCAGCTAGTATATTTTCCATTTGATTGAGAAAAGACAGTTTGTCACTCTGACAATTCTAGCCCAACTAGTCCAATGGGCTATGCAAAGTCCCATATGGAGTTGATACCACATGTGGAATTTGGAACTGTGATACATGAGCACCAAAAAGTACCCAGTAGGTCAACAACAAACTGTGATCGTAGTCTTTCACAAATGACTAGCCATAAAGTAACAAAAAGTGGCCGGTAAGATAAATGTGCAATCACAGAATCATGTCTTTAGGAAAATAAATGGTTTTAATACTTTGGTATTTTGTTAAAGCAAAGTCAAAACAATAGTGAATGCTAAATGAAAATCATCACTTGCAACGGGAGAATTGAATGAACCCCATAAACTATACAGTAGTTGCCTAGTTGGTATATAGTGCTATACAGAGGTGGCAATATGGGTTGGTCTGGGCGGGTTGCGTAATGCGTCAAAACTGGGAACTTTTTGGTCGGTTCATGATCGTCGGTCTTAGTTGACCCCAGAGACTTATTGTCCACGATATATGAACTTTTTTAATATATACTTAGTGAGTCAAATTTGATTACAGAAATATTTCGACAATATTGCTATATCTGTTCTTTGTGTAAAATGGTTTAGGATGATGTATGCATGAAAAATAATAGGTGACTTTCAACCCATTTGTTTTCTGACTTGTTTTCTTTATAGCCAACTTAATTAAACGAGTAACAGTTTGACTGTTAGAGATAAAACATAAGTCGAATCGACCCATTCATAAGTAAATGGGTCAACATCGCTACCTTTGTTATACAAGGGATTTGATTCTATTTGATTATTTATATCATATGCTTACAATTTCACGAACTAACACTAGCTTTGATTTCACAGATGATTCTATCCAAGTGATTAAAGATCAATGGGAAACGCCAGATGATGTCATTCCCGACACACTCAGCTCCGGTGTTTCTTCTGAGATTAACCGCAAAAAGCTGCAAAACATCGAGCATTTGGTTCAAAAACTCACAAGGCTCAACTCCACTCACGACGAAGCACACACAGATTACATTGCATCTCTATGTGAAAACACAAAGCCGGACGATAGGTATATATCCGAAATCCTATTAGCTTCAGGGCTTCTACTCAGAGACCTCGGGTCGAGCCTCACAACATTCCAGTTCCACTCTTCAGGCCACCCGATTAACCCCGAGTTATTTTTGGTATTGGAACAAACCAAATTCAGCAATTTACCAAAACAAGAACCTTCAACTAAAAAGTTGCTCAATAAAGAAAAATTCCATAGGAAGCTAATTTTCGATACTGTTAATGAGGTTCTTGCAAAGAAGTTAGCTTTAGTGGTACCTTCACTCGAAACTTTTTCAAGCAAATCTTTTAAGCTCGCGAACAAGACATTAAACGCGCAAAAGCTTTTAAGGGATCTATGTATGGAGATAGAAGAGCTACTACAAGTGAAGAAGAAAAAAGAAGATGTGAGTTTAGATGAGGAAGATGACGGGTTGAAAACCATTTTGTGGGAGGAAGTACTGAATCGTGCAGAAAGTTGGACAGATTATGACGGTGAACTGCCTGTAATTGCATTGGAGGTTGAAAGATTGATCTTCAAGGATCTGGTAAATGAGGTTGTTTTAGGTGAAGCTTCTGATGGTAAGCGAATACAGCCCGGAAGACGTCGCAGACAGTTGTTTTCAAAGTAGTGTGTTTACTATTGTCCACTATGTTGCTCAAATTTCTTCTTTTCGGGTATTGTTACTGATACTTAATCTTATTGTTCCACTCTGCGTTTTGGTTTTATGTATGTAAAAGTGTAAGAGTCCATGCTACTTAACTTTAGTGAAGAGGTTATGACACCCTTGTATCAAATTGAAGGCAAATAACATTATTTACATGATTTAATCTGTGAATGCTGTTGAAATTTCATGGTTCTATACTCGATCATGTGATCTTATTGTCATAAAAAGTAACCTTAGTGTTTTGTGGTAGTTGCTTTTGGTTGTTCACTTGTGTGAAGCTTGTTGCTTCATTTAGTTCCGAAAGTGATGATCAAGACCTTCGGTAACATATTGATGCCTCTTATGTGCTAAATGTTATAATCTAAAATGTGTAATATACGAAAGCCAGATCTTACCTGAGAAAGTGGAACGGGACTTAAAGTGTGAGCCAACGATTGTGGTTTTCTACTTCTGTTGACGGAATTCTGACTGTAGTGTCATTGCTTTATTTAGTCTTAAACCGGATCGTGAACCTCAGTCAAGCTTTTATGCTAGTAGTATTGATTATTGAAGTCTAGTGTTTCCATTTATAAATGAAAGAAAGAATGCAGATAAATTATAGTTAATAAGATATCTGTTGTTGTAAATGTTGTGCTATTGGATCCCTGATATGTATAGATTACCAAAGAGAGCTAAATTAACCCATTAAAACAAGGTAACAAAGATAGGGGTAACAAAATCTCCAATGTCTCCTTACTAATTTAAGAAAACAAATTTCGGTTAATCAGAAGTCTTATGCATAAGAAATATAAACACAGCTAATTACAAGAGTTTAAGACACTGACGATCACATTGTAAGTTTATTTGCTTCAACCTTATGGTTATTCTCTAATTACATGCACGTTAAGATACCAAACTAGACATCCTCTGACAATATAGCTTAACAAATAATTCGGATATATAAAATCAAACTGATTCATGTTTGGCCCAGAAAATATAAACTAAACTTTTTAGAGTTAAAAGTCCA
This sequence comes from Tanacetum coccineum, assembly GCA_026074375.1. Taxonomy (NCBI): domain Eukaryota; kingdom Viridiplantae; phylum Streptophyta; class Magnoliopsida; order Asterales; family Asteraceae; genus Tanacetum; species Tanacetum coccineum. Next base: position 72,380 of record BQNB010013530.1, read on the forward strand.
TTTGTAATTTGTTAACAAAGTACTTTCTTTGATTTTTATATCAAGGTAACTTACCGTCATTATCATCATCTAGACCGATTAATATATGAAAGATGACATGTTAGATTTTTCGCCTAATTTATTTATTATTTCCACCTATTTTTTTATTTAAATTTCATCTCGATAATTTAGATCTTATTTGTATCCGTTTGAAACTCCTATTCTCATTAAATCTTCGCTGAAAACATTCGAACTTATTTAATGGCTTTAACCATATTTTAAGGCTACACGGAGTGGCAATACAACTCACAAGTGAGTTTAAAACCCACGAGTGACTTCTCACTCCGCACATCAAACTCACGCGTGAGTTTGTGTGTGAGTGGCCAGTCACTCACCATTTGTGAGTTGTGTCAGTGTGTGTGGTTTTATTATTTTTTATTTTGGTTGTGAGTGTGTGGAGGTATTTAGTGAGGTATATTTTATATAAAGTGGGTATTTTAATGAAATGTGAGTTTATGGTGACCACTACGATTGAATGATGAGTTATAGTGAGTTAAGTAAGATGAGAGAGAAATGTGATGTGACGCTGAGATGTATTGTGAGTTTTACCTCACCAGTTAATCCAACCCAAATAATACTCAATAACCAGGGATGAGATTATGATTTATATCCGAGTAGGTCGATCAAAACCAAAGACATTATTATAACGAGTACGAGTATGTACCCATTTTTTTTTCCAAGAACAAATCCATTAACTAATAATAATGGTATCTTTCATGTTTACAAACTACTCTTGCTAAACAAGTTAAGGAAAGTATGAAGCATAGACTCCCATTGAACCAAAACTCAACAGACACATTCGTAGCAGCCATGACGAGTAGCATCACCAAGCCCACTTTCAACAAGAAACCAAATATCATTGTTTGTGCAGATTATTAGAGATATCCTATGACAACCAGCAAATAATACATTCTCGTTAAATTTCCAACTTATCACACAATTTCCTAAAATCGGCTTTTAAGCATTTTATTACGAGTACTAAAGAGCTATTGAAATAATTGACTGACTTGTAAGTGTTGAAAACTAAATTTGATTGGTTGGTCAAAATGTTTAAGTGATGAGTCAAATAAAAGAGTCAAACTTTAAATTAACTCATAGTTAAAATATAGGGATTAGTTCCTGTAAAACACCTACTTAAACTACAAAAGGTAAAACACAACAACAAATTGCCACGTGTCTCGGCTTATGAAGGGTAATATCGGCATACTTCGTTTTTCATTTTAGTTGAAGATATGTATCATTTAGCATCTTTCCAGGAGTAATATACTTTCTTTTAACTTCTATTATTTATGTTTCCTGATCTATAAAATATTAAATATATTAGTTTTAAATTTTAATGTAACGAATTAAAGAGCAACATATGCATCGATCATGATCAATCTATCACCATTATCAGCATCATAATCCTCTTACAACCATCTACTTTGTCGATCATCATAAACGATTTTGCATCATAAACTATGCATCATAATCTACATCGATTTTGCATCGTCAACTGTGCATCATACTCTACATTGATTTTGCATCATTGAGTATGCATCGTAATCTACATCGACTTTGCATCATCAAGTATGCATCGTAATCTATCATCACCATCATGTTTTTTGATCAACAACGTTATCATCATTGACATCAACCACGGTAATCATCGATCATCGTCTCGGGAGGTTGGTTGGATTCACTATTAATAATATCATGTTATTTTAACATGTTGTTTCGCATCAATCAACATCTTCATCATCATATATCATCAAGATCGTCATTGACAAACATCATCAATCATCTTTGTTATAAAAAAATTATTAGTAAAATTGAAATATAACACGTAAAAAATGATAATCAATAACGAAGATTAAATAGGGGAGAATCTAACTTGGATGTTACACGATGAATGATGAACAAAACTATCACAATAGAAAGATTTGATCTACGGATAACAATGACGAAAGAATATTAAAAAACTATATCAAAATCATCATCAAGGAATATGATCAAATACAATTTTGAAAGCCCGTGGATTTTGCAAAAATGACTAAAATATGATGACCCTTTTCAAGCTAAAGAGACTATTTTGCCCTTTTTCTTTATTTATTTAACTGAATAACATAATTGAAACTTAAAAGAATTACAAAACTGCCATTCCAATCTAAACCTTTAATTTGATCATCTAACGGTCGCAATTGTGTCCAACCTTTTTCACAATAAGATGTTATTTTATTTGAACTCCTCTCTAAAATATATATGTTATGGTTTAGAAAAAAACTACGTGCTTCTTACCAAAGTGAGAAACTTATAACCACCTCCTAACTAGACGGGCTTTCTATAAGCTTCTAGTGTTGTCATGATGTTGGTGTGGGTGACGAGCCAAACAAGAGAATGAGGGAAAATATAATAGTTTTGAAGACCATGTAATGACGTTTAAGGTCCAAATTAAAGGGTTCAGCCCTAACCATGTCCCGATACAAGTAAGTAACTTCTATCCCCGACTAATTTGAGTTAGGGTTTATATAACAAAATTTGGAGGTTTTGGGTAAATGATGTAAAGATGTTATAGTCATTATGGGTTAAGTCCCTTAATGGGTATTGAATAAATTAGTAAATTTTGAGGGTTTTCTTATATGATCATGTTTATGATCATAAGCATGTTAGAGATGATATGTGTAGTGTTAGAACCCCCTTAATTGTTATGCATTAAGAAGTGTTAAGTATTTATTCTGATTCTTGTTTGTGAATCAAGAATGCGGATGTTTGGCTTTTTGGTAGTTGGCTATGGATTCAAGGTACGTAATATGGTCATAATTTGATATTATATTGAATTTATCATATGGTATTATGAAGATGGTTGAATTATGCATATAGGAGGCTTGATGTAGATGACTTGGACTAATGCTAAGATAGGCTAGTTAAAGGAAACTAGCTAAGATAATGATGTGACATTTCTTCTTAGTAGCTATGGTATGTGATGATATATGTGAAATGAATGAATGAATCCTTAAGGTACTTTTGTGTAAGCGATAATGTGATCATAGTCTTATAGACTAATATTGGATGTCTACGATGCTTATATGTGTAATGATGTATAATGAGTGATAGGGTTGTCACGGTTTGCGGTGAAGCGTTTTTAAATGCACGTATTTGTCCTCAAAACCATTTGCAAACTTTGTTAAATAATATCATTATTGTCGATCATCTTATGCTTATTAAATTTTTTATTTTTTATTACACAACCTAGTATTTTAAATTGCAGTTCGCATTATTTGGAAATTTTCAGCCAAAATAATTTAATTTCAAAGCCCATATACCAAGGCCGGACACGGTTTATGTAGTGTCGTTCTGCATGCACTGATATGAATCAATTGTTCATTGTAGCAGTTAGTGCAAATATTACGATATTTAATCTATACATTTTTTTGTGTTTTGGTGATGACAAACGTGTAAGTTGTAAAACATTATGTAAAGTACGCAAGTTACTCGTATACATAAATCATCAACACAAATATTCTTCAACTCCTCTCGACGTCTCAAGTATCAATATGCGTCAACACACAAAGATCTCGCTATCCTTATCTACCACAAGTAAGTACACATTCATCAAAGCAAGTTGCTCGTTTTCATCAACTCATCTTGGCGTCTTGATACTCTTACACATATTGACTTCGCTAATTGGATCGGGCTAAACAAACGGATTAGCCCATTGGGGGCCCAATATTGGTCGGCCCATTAAGGCCCATTCAAGGCTTCTGGAAACTTTTAGAAAATGGAGGAAAACTAGTGAATCCAAAATTTAAATTAAGGTGCATCCTATTACCCATTGGATAGTTCACCCCTCTCCAAGTTATGATTTCCCAATAAATACCAACACTATTCCCTCCTCCTCCTTGATGAAAACCCACGACCAAAAGGCCCATCACACACAAGTCTTGTGTTTTTATTTTTAATCATGCTCTAGCATCAAGCTTGGTTCATAGTTATATTCTAGGTTAGTTCCACTAGTACCAATGGGTATGTAGTGATGTATAGGATATATCTACATGAAAGTGATATCCTTTGATTACTTGATTATCATGTAGTAGATCGGCTCACATAGAAGTTATTACATTTGATCACTTGTATGTCATATAGTAGATCGGGTTGTATAAAAAGGTTCTTGATGTTTAGATTAGGAACTTGTGTCCATTTGACTACTAAGTCATGGATCTCATATTGTAACATCTTGTAATAGATTGTAGGATAGTTGGTTTATGTGTTTAGGCCTTAAAACATAAAGTTTGTTATGTTGGGCCATAAAACATAACAAGTGTTGTAAAGAGTGGTAGATCGGTTGTAGATAAGATTAGAACTCGACATCTAGCTTAGTGTCGGAAAACATTGTAAGCGACATAGTGGTTTGTTATGTTAGGCCATAAACATAACGGGTCCGGTTGTACCCGAAGAAGAACTCGACATCTAGCTTAGTGGTTGTTGTAACACCCCCTAAAATCTGGTCGCAGCGGAATGGTAATAATGGGGTGCTACTTCATAGTCCAAACGCACAAGTCACAGAAAACGA
>BQNB010013531.1:0-23370 GCA_026074375.1 Tanacetum coccineum
ATCTCCTGCCATTCCAAATCCCACCAACGACAAATTTTACGAAGAACAACCCGAGCCACGTCACATCGAAAGAAAACATGCTGAACCTCCTCCATAGCAGCATTACAAAGAGGACACAGATGGGAATCCAACAAAACACCTCTACGGCTAAGATTGACTCTAGTAGGTAACCTATCACGACGAGCACGCCAAGAAAAAACATTAACTTTAATGGGAATGAATTTTACCCATCTCGTTGCAACATCCGACGAAGGGAGAAACAAGTCATCAATAAAGTAGCATGTAGATTGGTTAGTCATAAGATTGGTATGTCTTTCTTGTGTAGGGAGTTAGTTAGTAGCATGTAGTTGCTTGTAAATGTCCATTGTTGGACTGAGATAAGAGACTTCACCCTTATCCTATGTACTTCAACGTTTTTTTGGTGTAATATATTTACCGGGAAAACCCTTTAAAAAAAAAACATGTTTTTGAGTCGACCCGCCCGAGTTATTGACTCCCGATTTAACTGGCGTATCAACCGAATTTTCTTTTAAAACCGGCTCCTGTTTTTGCGTTTCAACAAGCATGGCTTAATAAAGGTTTAAACCGTTCGTTTATTTTGTTTATAAATGGATATTTCGTGGTCTTATTACTTGCAAGCTTGTTTTCACAAACAAATTTCAAGTTGTGTTTCATGCTTATTTTAAACAAGGATACTGCTTTTTGTTAAAGTATTAAAATGTACTAATGCCGATCGATATAAAAACAAGCCACACAAATACAAGAACTAATCCGAAATTCTCAAGACGAGAAATTCTCTTATTTAATAAATTCGTAGGTTTCTCAAAAGCCGCTAGAGACAACCCTAAAAACGTCCTTATAAATAAAGATAAGTTCTAAAATAAAAGGAAACAAAATCCCGTGCAAAACATAATTGATTTTGTCTAAAATAAAGCCTAAAAATGGAAAAACGCTCTTTTGAGGCCCGAAAGGCCCAAAACTGACAGGGCTTATGGCAAAGCCATAAGTCTTGACCGTTGGGCCGTTTCCGAGTGACCATGCGAATTTCAACGCAAAATCCGTCACAGAAATTTGTTGCCGAAAAATAAGCGTCAAGCGTATTTGTCACTTGCAAGCGCTCGTTGAACCGCATAGCACTCATGTACTCTCTCCGTCTTAAAATTATTGTACCTTATTTACTTTTTAATTCTTTTTCTTTTGATTTTGACTTTAAATATTTTTGCTTTTATTATATATTATTTAATCAAAATTATATGAATTGATTGGTTTTTAAATGTATTTTTATAGCTATGATTTTCATCAAGTATTACACTACACAAACAAAAATATTAATGGTCAGAGTTGAAAGAAAAAAAAATTAAAAGGTCAAAAAGGGACAATAATTTTGAGACGGAGAGAGTACAATTTTCAGGAAATCATAATGTTTACCAAACAATAACATATTGTCTTTTTGAAATTTACACAAATTGTCTTTAAGGTTTACATGCCATTGCAAAAAGAGGTTCCTAAGGACTAACGATGTAACATAAGTAAGTTATTAGGAGCCAAATGTATGATAGTTACTATTGTCTTTTCTTGAAAATTTATTTAATTGGTCCTTGAGTTTTAACTACCATTGCAAGGTAGGTCAGTTGGGAGTCTTGGGACTAACAATGTAATAAGAATACATTCTCAAAGACAAAACATGTAACATGAACTTACATAAACCGTCCCTTTTAAATACCTTTCATTGTGGAAATCATACCTACTTGAGTTACAAAAATAGTCCATGTTGTTTAACAGTTTTTACAAAATTTATCCCTAAAGGCAACAACGTAACGGAAAATTTACATAATTACTCCTTGTAATTTACCTGATCATGCAAAATTTCATCCCTAAACTTTTATTTTTGTGAAAATAAATATTTACCTAAGTATTCTCAACTTTTTTATAGCTTGAATTATGTGATTCTTCTCTAAAGAACCACTTTGAACAAAAGTTAACATTAATTCGTCTAGACATTTCAAAAATTATCTGTAAGTTTAAGTTATAAATTATCTGTCTATGCCTTAAACCATGTTTACGAGTAAAAACAAAAAATCAATTTTAAAGAGATTGTATACATAAACTTTTTGCGTAACACACCGCGCTGCGTAGCGAGCGCGAAGAAAATCGTTGATAAATAACATTTTCGACATTTGATTATTGTTCAAACATAATAATATGGAATAACAGTTTTCTGTTTTGTTAGAAAAAACCGAATAAAAATGTTACCTAATTGTGAAGTTGGCCGCACATTTTATACGGTTACGAAAGCTTTGGATTCTTCGGTTCAATGGTTTGGTCTAAGCCGACTTGATACGTGTTGGGTTAGCAATAAAGTCACCTTAACCAAACTTGCACTTATTACTTGCCATTTAATTCGATTCTCACAACTTAACTTGCATAACAAGTTATAAAAAGACAGGTGACCGATACGATACCCACCTACATTTGCCAACTACTCGTATTTATATATGTTTCTTTAGATTATACATAACCACTCACATGGTCACGCGCAATTTCCGTTTTGGATGAATGATTCCATACAACTAGCTAAAAAGTTATCCATCTTATCCATTGTTCAACCAACATAATACTGAATTACCTGTGTTTAAAATTGTGTTATCTTAAAAGGGTGACAAGCGGTAAGAATATTAGTTTTTTTTAATGAAAAGTTAAAGATTCGAATATAACGAGGAGAAAATTAATCTCTTTATAACTATGAGAAATTCACATGCGATGACTCCGGGTTATTCAAGAAAACAGTTGCCCCGTGATTAACCGACTCGTAATATCGAGTCGGAAACACATGTAAATGAAAAAAATTAGTGTTTTCTTAGTTTATGACCGGGTGACAATGGAGAAATAGATGTAACAACATAATGTATGTTTAGCATTCCGAGGAAGTGCAAAATTCAACATTCATTGGTTTCTCAATAAAAGCTGCTCAAGTCCCTCTTGACAAAATTTGCCTAAAACACATCCCTTCCATCCCATGTTCTGAGCAACAATGCGTACATCCCTTTGGACTAACGGTGCAAACTTTTTTCCGTTAAATATTAACGAGGGTCTAAAAAAGGAGATATTGTTTTGTCTGTATTGCTATGCCATAAAATGAGGGATTATCGTGAACCTTTGTTTTAAAAAAACTATTTTATTTTGTTTTTTTTTGTTAATTTTGTTTAAAAAATAATTTTTTTACATTATTATTCGTAAAATATTTAAGATTTTTTCCAATTTTTTTTAAAAAAATTCGCACTTTTTAAAATCATAATTTTTTGAAAAAAATTTAAATTTTTTTCGTACTTTTTAAATTTTAAAAAAATTAATTTTTTAGTTATTATTCGTGGAAATATTTAAAAAAATTTTACAAAACTTTTAAAAAAATTCGTACTTTTTAAAATCTTAGTTTTGTAAAAAAACAATTAATTATTCAAAATTTTTTTTAATCTTAGTTTTAAAGAGACAAAATTTTTAAAAAAGTTTTGTAAAAAAAGTGCGAAATTTTAAAAAAAAAATTAATTTTTTAAAAAAGTGCGAAGTTTTTTATAAAATTTTAAAAAGTTTTGTAAAAAAAATTTAAAAAGTTTTTAAGTTACATTTGGGTTAGATTTATATTTACAACGTTTTTTAAAAATTTTACGCACTTTTTTCGAAGCTTTAAAAAAAATTGTACTTTTTAAAAACTAAGATTTTTAAAAATACGAAATTTTTAAAAATTTTTTTTACAAAACTAAGATTTTAAAAAGTACGAAATTTTTTTTTAAAAAGTTTTGTAAAAAAAATTTTAATTTTTCACGAATAATAACTTAAAAAAATAAATTTTTTAAAATTTAAAAAGTACGAAAAAAATTTAAATTTTTATCAAAAAATTAAGATTTTAAAAAGTGCGATTTTTTTTTTTAAAATTGTAAAAAATCTTAAATATTTTTACGAATAATAATGTAAAAAGGTTATTTTTTTAAACAAATTTCAAAACAAGCAAAAACTAAAAAAAAATATTTTTTTTAAAACAAAGGTTCACGATACATTCCTGTGGCAGCAAAAAGACAACAATACTCTCCTTTTAGACCCTCGTTAATATTTAACCGAAAAAAATTTGCACCGTTAATCCTCAGGGATGTACCGTGCCTCAAAAAAAATTGTACCGTTAGTCCCAAGTGATGTATCAGTTCCTCAAAAACATGACGGGGGGATGTGTTTTGGGCAAATTTTTAACGAGGGACATGAGACAGTTTTTTAAGAAACCACATGGATGATTTTTGCAGTTCCCTCTTAGCAGTCTAAAGTCCATCACTCACAGGGGCGGATCCAGAACACTAAATCATCATGTGGTATTTTTTTTACGAGTATAAAGAGTTTTGATTAGGGGTGAGCATGAGGCGGTCTCGGGCGATTTTTTGCTAAAACCAAACCCGAACCAAAAGTTCGGCTTTAAGTTTTTTAAACCAAACCCCGTACAAGTCAAGGTTATGTTTGGTTTTTTCAGTTTTTGGTTTTTTGTTGTTAGGTTTTCGGTTTTTTCAATGAAGGGTCATATTTTCTACAAGTTTGAAATCTCTTTCACAAACAGTTATCACATGAATTTAGACAAATATTTAAAAGATAAAGATTTGTCAAAGAGGTAAATACGATTATGATGGTATCAGAGTCGACTCATAGCTGTTTACTATGGACAAAAAGTGTAAATATGAAATAGACATATTCGACATACTTTTTGTGTTGTCAGTTTAAATAATTTTAATGACTTGTCAATAACTAGATTTCACAATTTGGATATTCTGAAATTTGCGATGAACGGATTTATGGTTAGACCCATTATTTTGGCTAAATTTTTTCATTTTCAATATCCAAAATTTCGGATGAAATATCCGAATCACCCAAAATTTCAGATTAAGTAATATTTACATGACACAAAATTTTGGGACCGGTTTCATTTTGAAAAAATCAAGAATTCTTAAAAAAATACGCGACAAACATCTATCAGGTTCCTGTGAACCCCCGAGAACCCCCTAGGTACGTCCCTGCCTAAAAGGAAAACCCTAACGAATTAAACTTAAAGAAAATAACACGTAAATGAAAATATGCTAAGATCATTGTGACCACCCCCAAAAGGGTCGCCAAGCGGAATAAGGTTGGCGAGTGTTACTTCAAAGATCAATAGCACAAATATGAGAACACCTTCTAAATGAGGTCGTTTAAAATTGATACATTGGATTAAATAGACTTGTTTGTTACAATAGCCGAAGCTTAAATAGTTCATCACCATGAAAAGTAAATATTTTTAAGACATAAAACAAATATTCCAAAATGAATGCATCAATCTTTATAGTAATGTGACTCCAAAATGATGACCACCAATGTATCCTTGTTTCACGTACTAATTGACACTGGAATAAACAGGCTTTAAACGTCAACATAAATTGGTGAAATCACAGTTTAGTATATGTATAGAAATAAGGACCAACAAGAATTTCTGATGTAAGAACATGTAACACACTACAATATCTTAAAAGTAATAGAGTGCACTAAAGCTCATGACACCAGAAGCTCGACATGATATGTATGCAATTTAAAGCACTAAATAGTGCCATGTAGATGTTCAACCCGCAACATCCAAATTGTTCCGACAGTATACGTTCGTTGTTTCATGCAGTACTGTCGAAACTGATGACGCTTCACTCCGAAACGGATTGGGTCAATCACAAATAGATTCTATTCTATAACATTCGCTATCCGCTAACTAGCAATTGACAGTTCATGATAGTGGGCAATAGTGGGTTTAGCTACTTAGGCCAACTCGTAATATGTTTAAAAGAGTACTTGCGTCCAAATGTAAAACAATGCATGTTTCTCACCCCAAAGTTGTAAAACAATATAATTGTGTAAAAGCGGGGCTATGAACTCACCGTAAGTGAATGATTGATTATCTAAATCAAATGAGTGAATCGCCTCGGCAATTTGAATGCAACCTAATTAATTATAGGCCGTATGAGTATAATGTATTTCATATAATTAAAACATCACATGTCGTATAGTTACACCACCACCTAATAGTTTTTATTAATTCTTTAAAAGTTAAAACAATAATTAACTCGTACTTTGTTAAATTAAAGTATATATACTTGTACTCGTAACGAAAATATTGTTTTTATTTACTAACGTATCATTTGTAAAAATGTATGATTTAATAATGATATTTCATTATTAAATTAATTGTTTCATAAAAGATTGTATAAAAATAAAAGTAATGCGCGCGAGTTTTAAAACCTCATATCTTTATCGTTTCGACTCCGTTTTATACGTTTCTTATGTCCACGTCTTCGTATTAAAATAATTTAACAAAACATCATATTTATAAAGTTTAAACCACTGATGAACAGTAACTTTTACTGTTCATCACAGTTTATATAAACTATTTTTATAAAACTAATCATATGTAACTTGTTTAAATCATAATTCGTTCGTTATAGTTCCGTTTCTCGAGATCCTTATGTCTTTGGATTAGTATTAAGGTAATTTATCAAAATATTATATTTATAAAATTTAAATCCCTGATGAACAGTAGTATTTACTATTCACAACAGTTTATAAAAATTGTTTTTATAGAATTAATTATATATAACTTGTAAAATGCGTAACTTGCTCGTTATAATTCCGTTTTTCGAGTTCTTTATGTCCGTGGGTTCGTATTAAGGAATTTTATCAAAATATTACATTTATGAAATTTTTACCTCTGATGAACAGTAACTTTTACTGTTCATCACAGTTTATAAAATTGTTTTTAAAAGTGAATTATATTATAACTATTAAAATCCATAACTTGTTCGTTATAATTCCGTTTTTCGAGTTCCTTACATGCTCACGATCCTTGTAAAGAGCACTATTTTTATAAAATATAAAACATAGGGTTTATGGTTCGAATTTCAATAGTAGCTATAAAAATAAAATTAGGGTTTCTAATTAAACAAGTTAGTTTACAATCATTTCTGTAAGAAACCTGCAACCATTATTTTTACAAGTGTTATACCGTATATCCTACAGTATTTTAGTCTCTAATTGTCCATGTCATAGTCCATTTGAAAACATCAAATAGCTTTATATAACTTAAAATGAATCTAGGTGGTGATTAACTTATCAACAAGTATGTAAATACAAATCGAAAATTCAATGAATGAACAGTGAATACTTTAAATCAGACCCTTATAGAAGAACTAATAGATAGAATTGACACACAAAAGATAGTAAACCCAATCAAGCCTTCAAAAATCAAAACCATAATCAAGAAACCCTAATATGTTTTCGATTATTCCTTGTTAGAAACCCGAATCAAACTTGGAGTAACCTTAGGTAACCTTAGAATGAACACTTGAATGCTTGGATTGCCTTGGATGCAAAAATTAAATGGAACCCGAACACACAAAGGGTGAGCCGTAGGTTTAGAGGAGGGAAAGGGATTTTTACTTGATATGGCTTGTAGAATGTAAAGTATAATGGTGGGCTAGGGCTTTCTTTATATAGTAACTTGGAAACCATGAAACAACCTTAAAGTGAAACCATGGGAGTGAATGGTTTTAAGGACATGTTGTAAGAGCTCTCCTCCTCCCTAGGAGGAGGCCACGGCTCAAAAAGGGGGGGGGGTACACCTTGACAAGCCAATCTTTAGGAATTTGGGTCCAAGGTACATAAGTGTAAGGTTTACAAGTTAGTAATGTAAAGACTTAATAGAGTAAATCTTTTGATTTCATGTGTAAAAAGCCTATGCCCGTTTTTAGAGAGATATAAGTTAGAAAAATAAATAAAGTTTGAGTATTAGGGTAAAATTGGGTATATGTTTAAGTGTAAGATGGGTAAAGGTGCTTCCGGGTACGACGAAGATGTAAATTTATTTGCGAAACGTAAGCGATTTTACCGTAACCAACAAAAATAAATTATGAAAAGTTATAATTAAACTCCTAATAATCATATAACACTTGCTTGATTAAACTATAAATTTGTTTGATGTCCGTATTACATTGAACGTTGGATTTTTTAGTTTACGCGATTAAACTATAAGGATAATAATTAAAAGCGTACGCGTAAAACCTCTAAAAATAAATAATGGGGAATTTATTAAAGTTGTAAATAACCTGAAAATGAGAAAATGTTACAGTTCGTCCACCCGTCTGGAGAGACCTTGTCCCCAGGCTCAAGATGCACAATCTTTCGAGGTGCGTTTTTGTGAAGAGGTGCGGATACTTTTTCTCGTGAACTAGGATGCTTGGCGTTCCCACGTGAACTCTGGACCTCTCTTGGAGTTCCATCGAACTTTGATGATGGGAATACGACTTCGCCTTAGCTTCTTGATCTCACACTCCAAGATTTGCCGGTTCTTCAACAAAGGTGGAGTTTATATCAATGTGTATTTCATCTAACGAGAAACTGCCAATAGCTCGTCAGATAAACACATCTTTAGAATTGACTTAACATAACCACTCACATGGTCACGTGCAATTTCCGTTTTGGATGAATGATTCCATACAACTAGCTAAAAAGTTATCCGTCTTATCCATTGTTCAAGCCGACATAATACGAATTACCTGTGTTTAAAATTGTGTTATCTTAAAAGGGTGACAAGCGGTAAGAATATTAGTTTTTTTTTTAATGAAAAGTACAAGAGATTCGAATACAACGAGGAAGAAAATTAATCTCTTTATAACTAAGTAAAATGCTCATGCGATGACGTCCGGATTATCAAGAAAACAGTTGCCTCCTAAGGATTAACCGACTCGTAATATCCCGAGTCGGAAACACATGTAAATGTAAAAATTTGGTGTTTTCTTAGTTTGATGACCGTTACTATGGAGAAAAAGGTTGTAACACCATATTTTATGTTTAGATTCGAGGAAGTGCAAAAATCATTCATGAGGTTTTCTCTCAAAAGCTGTCTCAAGTCCCTTCGGTTGAAAATTGTGCCCAAACACATCCCCTCCATCCATTTTCTGATGCACGATACATCCCGTGGACTAAACGGTAAACAATTTTTTCCGTTAAATATTAACTAGGGTCTAAAAGGGGAGGATCTTGATGTCTGTTTGCTGCCATAGGGATTTTTATCTGAACCTTTGTTTTAAAAAAATATTGTTTTTGTTTTTTTTGTTAATTTGTTTAAAAAATAACGTTTTTTACATTATTATTCGAAAAAAATTTTAAGATTTGTTGCAATTTTCTTTTAAAGTTTTTTAATTTTGTTTAAAAAAATAATTTTTTTACATTATTATTCGTAAAAATATTTAAGATTTTTTTACAATTTTTTTTTAAATTCGCACTTTTTAAAATCTTAATTTTATGAACAAAAATTAATATTTTTTCGTACTTTTTAAATTTTAAAAATTTTAATTTTTTACGTTATTATTCGTGGAAAATTTTAAAATTTCTTTACAAAACTTAAAAAAAATCGTACTTTTTAAAATCTTAGTTTTGTAAAAAAAAATTAAAAATTTCTTATTTTTTAAAATCTTAGTTTTTAAAAAGTACAAAAAAATTTTAAAAAGTTTTGTACAAAAAGTGGGAAATTTTTAAAAAAATTTAATTTTTTTAAAACAGTGCGAAGTTTTTTATAAAATTTTAAAAAGTTTTGTAAAAAAAATATAAAAAGTTTTTAAAAGTACGATTTCGGTTAGATTATTTTTAAAAAGTTTTAAAAAAATTTAAAAAATTTTGCAACTTTTTTTACAAAACTTTTTAAAAAAAATTATACTTTTTTAAAACTAAGATTTTAAAAAATACGAAATTTTTAAAATGTTTTTTTACAAAATTAAGATTTTAAAAAGTACGAAAAAAAATTTAAAAGTTTTGTAAAATTGTTTTTAATTTTTTCAAGAATAATAACGTAAAAAATTAAAAATTTTAAACTTTAAAAGTACGAAAAAAAATAAAGATTTTAAAAAGAGCGCATTTTTTTAAAAAAATTTGTAAACAAATCTTAAATATTTTTACGAATAATAATGTAAAAAGTTATTTTTTTAAACAAAATAAAAAAAAAACAAAAACTAAAAAAAATATATTTTTTTTAAAACAAAGGTTCACGACACATCCATGTGCCAGCAAAAAGACAACAATACCCTCCTTTTGGCCCTCGTTAATAATTAACGGAAAAAATTTGCACCGTTAGTCCTCAGAGATGTACCGTGCCTCAAAAATTATTTGCACCGTTAGTCCAAGGGATGTATCGTGTCCAAAACATTGACGGGGGGATGTGTTTTGTTACAAGGACAAGAAGATATGTCAACTGATTCTTTTTCTGATATCTCTATGGATGATGAAGAGGTAAAATCGATGGTTGAATTTGCTACCTGGGTCGTCTCTACTTTTGAGGATCAAGTTTGTCCTCTATAATTGTGTGACCTAATGAATTATAGGCTATGATGGAAAAAGTATGAGGTTTCTTATCATAAACAATATAAGGATAATATTAAACGTTTTAGTATTGTACTCCTTTAATATTAACCCCTACTTAATTCAATAGGGTTCTTTATCATAATGCAACCTTAGTATATATTAACCATTTTATCTCAAGTCAATGACTACCATAAATTGAAAATTGAAAATGTAAAATCTTAGATTTATGGTTCAGGTTTAGCTGACCAC
This sequence comes from Tanacetum coccineum, assembly GCA_026074375.1. Lineage (NCBI taxonomy): Eukaryota > Viridiplantae > Streptophyta > Magnoliopsida > Asterales > Asteraceae > Tanacetum > Tanacetum coccineum. The sequence continues at coordinate 10,651 of BQNB010013531.1, forward strand.
GAGTGAATCAAATCTCAAGAACACCAATTTCTGATAAAAACTACCCTCTGAATTAAGACATGTCTATTGTTTGAATTTGTATCTCAAGTCAATGACCTGTTGATACATCAAGTAGGATATGACTATACATGTTTCAGGTACAAAAACATGCAAGTTTTTAGCCAAAATATTATATTAGTTCTATTTATGTGACATTGGTTTCTATAGTGAAACTCTTTGCCAATGATTAAAACAAGTTATTCACTGCATTTTGTTTCGATAGTCTAATTAAATAGCTAAATGTAATTTGTCTTACATCCAGGGCCTCAGAATGGTTTTGAGCTAAGAGGAGCAGTTGTGGTTGATTCTGCAATTGGGCCTCGGAATGGTTTTCATCAAGCGATGAGACCAAAGAAAATCGCTATGGTGCTTGAAATGACAAAGAGTGCTGAGAAGGATCTTGAATTGAACGGAACAGGTGCCGCCAATAGTGTTACTTTATCTCAACTCAATATATAACGAAGGTGAAAAGCTGGCGAAAGATAATTCATTAAAGAAAAGTGATTCATTAAAGCAAAATGATAGAGTCCATTTGAGTCTATCGAATGTTGAGGTCCAAATAAACTTTGAGAAATTAGCACTATGGCAAAATACTAAGGTATAAATAGAGGGTTATTTTAATAGCTATACTACTTTATATGATTTGTTTCATAATTAGTACATATAAGCCAAGCAAGAAATTAGAAAAAATAAAAAAAAGGAAATACTATCAGTTATATCTTTTATTTTACTATTCAAAACTATATATGCAAACCGTATAGAAAACTACAAAGGCCGAAACCAGATTCCGTTCCATTCCAATTACTTTGACAGATATCGTTCCTTTATATTTTGGTATTGATTTAGTCTTTTTGGCGCAGGTACATTTTTATGTGATGAAATCTGTGAGTGTGGAAGGATTTCCAGGTGAAGAGACTCAGATTGAGAATATTCTGTGTCATGAAGTTGACATAAGAAGAATGGAATTGTTGCCTGTTTATGAACAATTTAATAGCATCAAATCAGGTTGGGATGACAGGTAATGGCCATTTATTTGAACTCCATTAAGTCGTAAGTGATGCCTGCGTTTTTTTCGTTAAAAAAGTTTTGGTTTTATGTTAGTATGTGCCTAATGACAGGCTTTATTCGTCTTTCTTTTCAAATTTCGCTTTCAAATGGGGAATAAATAACTTTAGTCAAAATTATAAACAAATAAAGAATCCGGCGAAAGTGTCTGGTCAAGTACTCTTCATGCTTTCATTAGTTTAATTTGCATAATCAAATGCTACAAGATGAATCAAATGCTGCCATTGCCGCCTTTTATGCCAAGTATGTTTATCTTGCAGAATCTTTATTTGATAAAGAAACGGGGAAGCCATAGGGACAAATGGTAGTAATATGTGGTCGAAACAAGGCCTTAGCTTCTTCTCTCGAGTCTTTAGAGTAGACGTCTCCCTATCATCCTTAATGACGTATGTTAATTCTACACCTTTATATATTACGTGTATAAATTGGATATTTTGCATAGCAATTTTTGAATTTGTATGACGTCTATCTTTCAGTAGTTTTTATATCCAAACTGTTCATATGGAAAAATGAATTTTTTTAATACTTCATATTTTAGCCCTTTAATTATGAATCCACCCATCGTAATTTTTCATTGGTGATCACATGTAATTTTTCATTGGCATGATCAGGTCAAAGTATCGAGCCCATATCCCATTTCAATTCTAAGTAAAAAAACTATTTATAAACTTAACTCATATCAATCTAATTATAAGCAACGGTATTCAGTATTGCTTGCAATGTTTCTGTAACCTGGCTTTCAAGTACATCTAACTTAATTTACCGTCTATCAATTTTCATCAGATTAAAAACAAGACACCTATGAGCTGGAACCGGAAAGACAAATAGCTAAAATAATACATCTATAAGAATTTGATGCCGTGACATTCAAATTACCATCTCCGTACTCATATTTCTTAATAGGATAGTGACATGTCGTTCAAATTATTAGCTAAAAGAGATGTATTGAAACCCACCTTAATTAACAAACAACTCATAAAGCCATGTTGCAATGGCTCGATTATCAAATTCAGAAAGCCAAACAGAGCCTGACCTTGCACTCTAAAAATGTACAACATCGCCCACCTGATGATAAGACAGATCAGATGAACTGATTACTTGTGTTAGGTTCAGGGAAAAAAATGTCCAATGGTGTCGCTTTTGCTTTTGATTTAAAATACAACGACCACAATACCACATTCCCATAAGTTATTTTCTGTATATTTACAAAACTTGGTTTATATGTCCTTATATATGCTGATAAAATAGGATTGCCAATTGGTTTTAAGTTGGTTGCAAGTTGTAACTTGCCTCTGTCCAGGAGTGATGATTATATGTTTTGACAACTAAATGGGGTTTTTATTCAGGGTATGCTTAGAATTTTAGTTGATGATAATGCAAGTGTATCGTTAGTGATTGTATGGTGAGATGCTGGAATGATTGTAGCTATTCAGGGTTTACCAAGGGTAGTAAAAATGGAACCCGTTGTATAAATGGACTAGAACCAAATCTGTCAATAAGTTCACGCTCAATGTTCAAGGGACATTTGTATCGAAAGTACATGCTTAATTCTCGAACTATGAGTAAAGATATGTTGGTAAATTCTTATTTTTATATAAGCATAGCAATATTGAATCTTTTACTTAGATTGGGTCAATTGGGGTCATTTTTGTCTTTAATAGGTCGAACATGCAATATTTCAAAATTATTTTAACTATACATTATTTATATTGGGTCAAAAATGTGTCAACACAAACCAACCAACAAACATTTCATTCGAGAGTTGTTTGACATATGGTGAAGATCAAGAAACTGAATAAGAGATGACTGGGTATGGTGACAGTGAGCCAAAACACGTATGGTGCAAAAGTGATGTTTCCAGGAGCATTGGAGGACTCAAGAGCAGAAGCTACCCCCAGGAAAGATTTATGGGAAGGGACGAGAACATCATTTTAATGGATCATGTGGAAAACTAGAAGGGGGGTTGAATAGTTTACGCTTTTTAATTTAAGGTTTTAAATTGTTTGTAAAAATTCTAGATTCGAATTTATGCGAATTCAACACTTGCACAATATGAACAATATACTTATCTAAATAATCAATAGAATGATATGAGAAAGTAATGTAAGACAAGAGATAAGAGTAAGAACAATCAAACCACAACGCAAGGATTTATAGTGGTTCAGTAACGAAGCACCTCTTCGCCCTACTCCACTCCCCGAGCACCAAACTCGAGAGTTTTCTTCACTATGTCAACAAACTCCCTTATGGCGGAGAAAACCGTACACAACGTTGCTTACACCGATTTACGACACAAAGCTAAATGTCGAGTTCTAATCTTAGCTAGAACCAATCTATCACAACACAACTTCACGACTTGTTCACGACTTCACAACTTCACGACTTCTTCTCAACTTCACGACTTCTTCTCAACTTAACTTCACCACTCTACTTATATCACAACTATCTAACCTTACTTGGTAAGATCACCACTAATTAACTATACTTACAAAGATCCCCAAGATCTAACTACTACACACAAATATTAAATATACAATTGATTTACAAATATGTGATATGGTTGCAACAAGATTGCAATACACACTTGAGGTGTAATACTTCTTCACTTGATGATGAAAGTATTCTTTTCTTGCACTTCAGGAATTAAGCTTGGATCACTTGAAACAAAGCTTTTTGATTAAATGATCAAAGGATTTTAGAGAGGATATGTGGGCTGTTTTGAGCAGAAAGAATGAGTGCATGTTGGGAAATACAAGTCAAAAGGTCAAAGTACTGCTAAATGAAAGATCGAAGTACTGCCAGTCAAAGATCGAAGTACTGCCGTGGATATAGGAACTATAAAGTTTAAACGGTTGTTTTAGCATTTATCTTGTAACAGTTATTAGTGATAAGTATCAATTAGTGTTTATGATATACAAGGACTGTACATCTACTAGAGGTTATCCTTATGTTTATAAAAGGATCTCTAGGAAGATATTAGAAGATATAGAAAAAAACAGATAACAAAAACACACAAGTCATTAGTATTGTATTTAGGGATCTGCAACTTAGGCAGATTCAAAGGTTTATAATAGAAATCGTTTGAGAAACTATTGAGTGTTCTTCTTGATATTGTTAACTAGTTTCCGCATAGTTAACAATATTATATCAGTGTTTCATTGCTACTAACTTGGATTTATTCAAGGAGGTAACATCCTTTACAGGTTAAAGGGTTAGTATACTAAAGGAATAACGATCCTACAAGTGGTATCAGAGCTTGTGAAGAGACTCTGATCTAGAAGAACTTTTAATCAATCGAAATCTTTCTAAACTCATAAAAGATGTCTGAAACAGAACCTATCCCTCCCACCTCGTCCGTTACTGCACTTAGAATCCCATTTTTCCTCCTTTTTGTAGAATCAAAAAAGACATCATCGAGAATTGCTAGTTAAATCGACGGAATAAATGCTCCCCCTTGATGTGTGCTCCCCCTCGTTCGAGGGCACCAAGGAATCGTGCTATGGTTTCTTGGCTACAAAAACGAGTTAGAACAATACAAATATTTCTAACATGTAGCAAGAAGGAAAAATATGGCATACTAGTAATGCAACCAACAATAATCATCCATTGAAGTAAAATAGTGTGTGAACCACACTCAAGCATACATAAGGAAAATAACATGCTAACATTCATGAAATTTTTAAACTACAAAGAGTCCTATAACTAGTAAAGCTCCATAGGACTTGCTTGCAAAATGGTAGATGGACAATTATTTTGAGAAACTAAACATAGAGTATGTTTAGTTTGGTGAAGATGGTGGAGGTGGTGGGATGATGGTTGTTAGTAGTTGTGAGAGCATATGTTCAATATATGAAAACATATATTGGAGTTCATCTCTTAACCCAAATATAAGAGTACGATTGTGAATGCAACACAAGCATGAATCTCCATGTGCCTCAAGAAGGTTCCAAGGAATGGGATGACCAAAGATAGGTGGTGAAGGTGATGGAGTATCAAATTGGACATCAAGTGGGGTGATTGGTGAAAGGGTGAGAGTGATGTCCATTGATGCATTTTCTTGAGTTGGAGGTGGTGGAGAAACTCTTGGAGGAGGAGATGTTGTGTGTGAGTTTCAATGTAACCATGTGGGTGACAAGTGATGTTGATGAGTTGTGATTTTGGTATGTAGTCAATTGATGATGTGAGGGAGGAATATCTTTGGTTGATTTGTTTTTGGAGGTGCATTAGGAGCAACAAAGGGATGATATTTGAATTTGGGTGATGGAGTTTTTTGTGTCATCATGGTGGTTATAAATCCACAACAATTGTTTGGGAATGATGTTGGTTTTTTGGTTTCTTGGAGGCTTGAAATAGAGGCTCTAGTGGATCCAATGAATGTTGATAAAGGTTGATGAATGATGTAAAATATGGTGTGTTGGATAAGATCATGATTGGAGGGAATTTATGGAAGGAAAGGTTTAAAAATGAAATGATTTGAACTAGTTTAAATTAATCCAATTTGTTTTCGACATGTCTGGTTCAAAGATAGCTGAGACTAGGTAAAAGAGGGTCAAAAAGCAAAAAAAAATAATGTTTTACCCGTGAGATACTAGGGCGATCCCCTTAAATAGGGGGCGGTCCCATAAAAATTAAGGGGTCTGCCCGTGTTGAATTAAGGGGGCCGCCCTTTGTTGGTTCCATTTTTTTACAGAAAAATGATTTTTCTCAAATTTTTGTGAGAGTATTTCTGTTTTGGTGGATTATTTGCAGCAAGCCCTATTGAGTTTTATAAGCATATTTAATCATATAACATGTAATAAACATATTAAATTATGAAACCAAAGTGGCACAACTAGTTGATTTAATAAAACAACCAAATGTTTAAGTCATCATAGCAAACAAGTACCTAAAAATAACCAACACATAAGTCTTTCCAAATACATCGGATGATCACCACACAAGTTGTTAATAACATATACATAATGAAGTTAAAAATTGTCTTAAACTACACTTAGCCATCTAGCTCACTTCAATCCTATGTCTTCATTTCTTCTTCTTGCTAAACACTCCTTTTAGTGCCTTTCCAAATGATTTGAAACCTCCGCGCATCTCCTTATGCATTTGTTGCGTTTAGTTGAGCAAGACGGTTTGTCGTTCAAAAAGAGTTTCATCAGTTTGTTCAAAAGCGGAAGGCATTTGGTAGTTGAGAGGATCAAGAGAGTTAAGGTAGGTGGTAGGAGATGGAGTACTTGCACGAGAAGTTTGGACATTATCATCATCATAATCGTGTTGATGAGATGACGTGCCTTGATGATGAGAAGATGAAGAAGATACGGAATGACGTGCCTTGCCACGATCACTTCGAGGTATCATCGTGAGGTTAGTTATTATGGCAAGAGTACGCATGAACTCGAACCACAATTTTCAAAATTCCATGTCCAGATGAGGATTATGTTTCCATGACGTGTCGATAAAGACGAGTAAGAAACATGCCATACGGAATATTAGCGGTTGGAGTATATCTAGATCACATGTATTCATTTTGACCGAAAAAAAAATAAGCAAGATTGTATTTGTTTCATCGTCAATAACACAATACAACATGTGAGAAAGACAAGCGAGAAGATGATCCCGATGTCCTCCTAGTCTGAACACATTTTCTCTAATGAGCTATTCCCATTGCTTCATGTCGGGGATTAATTCTTTGGTGAGAATTTGATTTGGATTGAGAGAGACCGTTTGACTTTTAATGGTACGGTCTACCATGACACATTCCAATTCAAGAAGTCGATGAATGTCGTTGGGAGTCGGAAGATCGGTGCAATATGGTCCCTCGGTTTCTCGAGAATACTCAAGAGATGCAAGATCCCATTCATTTGTAAAAACGGCTTGACCATTGTATGGAATTTTGAGAATTTGACCTAATTGAGCGAGAGTAAGAGTTATGAATTCGTGTTGAATCATAAAGGAGATAACAAGGTAACCATATTCATCGGTTTATACCGTGACTTGGCTATAGAAGTCTAGAATAAATATTGGAACAATCGGTTCGTTGATTTGAAAAAGACAATTGAAACGAATGTTAGTAAAGAGACGCTCGATGTTTTTGGATTTGTAGTAAGCTTGATCAACAACACGACCTTCGTGAATGTTGTAGTTTTCAATAGGTTTGTAGAATTGGGCAATGGTAGGTGAGATGCCGGGAATTTTGGATACTTTTGGTATGTAGGGTTTAGTGAGGGATATATCGATTGTAGCAGCTTTCGGCATTTTGTCACCTAAATAAGTAATCAACAACATAAAATGTTACAAAAAAAATATAATAAGGAAAATAAAGTTTTGAAAAGTGACAAATGTGGGACAAGGATTACTTCGACTTTAAAAGTAAAAACCTAAGAAGTGATCCATATGTTCCTTAATTTATTTTTGACTTAATCTAGGATATCGAAGAATATATATTAGAATATATATTCAACATCAAGACATTAACCAAGAACACTCGTTATCAATATAGAAATTTGTCTAAGCATGTCCGAGAAATTATGTAATAAGTGTATATTTTGTTATGACACGAATAAATTTGTTTAATTCATGACTTGACAAGAGACTAAATAGTTGTTTGTTTTGATAGGAAAAAAAAATTATGCCTTTAAAGCATTAAACCAAAACGCCTCTTTATTTATGCCATTTATAAAGATAAATACAAGAGATATATAATTAATAAATCTTGATTGACTTTATACAAGATTTGATTAAGTTAAATACACGTGACAAAACTATAGTGATGGTCATTTTGACTCTAACAATTGTTCCAAAGAAACGAACCAAACACTCCTTTATTTTTGTAACATATTATTCATTGATTCGAAAAGTATATATTTAGGAATGTGCATTTTGATGGGCAATGTAGAATTGCTTTAACGTGTTTTTTGCATGAATCAACAATGTATAAATTTTGTTTTAAGATTTTTTTAAAAAAATGAAAAATATGTATGTAAGTTTATAAAATTTTTGAAAAAAAAAATTTGTGACTCAATTCTAATGAAAGTATTGAATTCTTATGACTACGGGAATCATTGTAGTTATAGAGTTCCTAGTTCTAATATAAAAAGTATGAAAATAAGAAAGAATACCCAATTTTGATTAGGAGCAAAATTGGATAAAATCAAATGAAAAGAATGATGGAAAGCTTACAATAGATGTTGTTGATTGTCTTGTTAGCGAAAGCCCCTTCCGAATTTTGGTTAATTAGACGATTTGAAGATTGGTTGTTGAAGGTTTTTGGCTATGGTGTTCATTCACAGTGGGTAGGAGAAGAAGAAGAAGAAAAAAAATGAAGTTTGGGTATATAATTTCGACAGAAAGGGGTGTTTGTTTTTCCAGATAGGTGGTCCCTTTAATTAATTAAGGGGGCCGCCCATTTTATACGACCGGTCCCTTTAATTTTAAGGGGCCGCCCTCTAAGAAAAAAAAATTTCTTCGATTTTTGGCCAGTTTTTGTGAGAATGATTATTGACAATTATTAATTAACCCTTTGTTTAATTAAAAAGTTTCTTTGACTATTTCGGACGAGATAATCAAGACGTCAATTCGAGAGGTGATTTAGAGATGAAATTTCTTGCAAGAAGGAGGGATTAATTTCTTCAAAAAGACAATTAGTATATTCGATTTGAGATGAGACGAGAATGGATAGCGAAGATAATGAAATAATAAGACGTAGTTGAAAATTTCAACAAGTTGATTCCGATAGACGTAGATGATGGTTGACATGGATCCGAGGCGATCGTCGAGGTCGAAGGGAGTTTGTTTCATCCATAGTGTGTCTATGATCTTCATGCGACTAATCCTACTTCTATGTTAATTGTTAACCATTAGCTTGCTCTTCTTCGTCTACGTGAGTTTGCTATGTGGTCATAGAAGATTTCCATTTTGTAGACGTATAACAATAATCTACACGAAAGAATAGTTCATAGTGAACTAATCTCTTCAAAGCTAGAAAACCAACAAATGGTATTTCTAGAGACTACATTATTTTCTAAGAACTAATTACACTACAACATCATAGTCACATAGACATTTACTTATAATCTATATTCTACGAATATAAAAAGTGAGACGTACCTTAGTCTTTAGAATTATCTTCATTAATGTCTTCATGATGTAAATGATAAGGGTTCATGGGAACCTTATCATGAATTCCTTAATCCGGAGACAAAGAATGTTTGTAGAGAGCACACTACTTCAAAGGTTGTGATGGCTTAGCCATTTGGTCTCCAACGTTTCATGTATCCCAAAAAGGTATATTATGTTCCGCATATGTTTTGCATTAGATTCCGAACAACATGCACGGTGAAGCTATCTTCCCACATTGTAGAAAGCTTGGTTGATGTTGATGAATCCACATTGTGTGATTAGTGTTAAGTAATATTTGGTCTACGTTGGTCTCTCTTCTAGGTGAGGTGTTTTGGAAATAAAACAACCGAAAAAGGATGAGAGTTTTTCATTCTCTCGGATGAGGTGTTTTAGACCTCATTATAGGTTTAGTAAATCCGACTCTGGGTTTTAAGGAGGGTTTGTAAAAACGTTTTACCACATCATCACTTGCAATAGAATTTTAGTATTATTTATAAGTATAAATTTTGGGTTTGATTCTATCAATTTTTCTTTCGACTCAACTTCTTGGCCATTTAATTAAACTTTACTGTTGATTTATACTAGGTGATCCTTTGAGTAAAATTAAAACCCTAACCCGATTTATCCTGGAAGTTGTTTGAGAACTAATTAATTTCTTAAGTGAGTGACAATTATCATAAATTGATTTAAGCTAGATAATTCCATTTCTAAGCTACTCATTATCAAGCTGATGTCTTGACATAATTTACATCCTTCAATTACTTTCTTACCTTTTTCTAACCTAGATAATTTATCTCTAATATAATATGCTTCATTTTCTAATTCTACTTTAGCTTGTTTTAAGTTATATATTTTAGCCATGACTTTTAGTCCTAATTTGCATAGTCTACTATATTCACTATCTAGGTCATTTTCGTCTAGTGATGATTGGTCATCACTAAAGTATTCGGTTTCGGAAAGTACCTCATTGGAAGCTTTAGCCATAAGACAGTTTTCGTCATTTGTTTTTTCATCTTCATCTTCGTCGCTATCACTCCAAGATCCTCCAACAAACGCTTTTTGGTTTTGATATCTTGATAGTTTTGGACATTCTCTGACGAGATGATTTGAATCACCACACTTAAAGCATTTTCTTTCGCCTTTGCCATTTTTGTCTTCTTCTTTGGAATGATTTTCTCTCTTCATATGGTTGTCTTACGAATCGTCCTCATCTTTTGAAGAATTTCTTGAAGTCTCTTACGGCTTGAAGTATCTTCACTATCACTATCGGAGTTGAAAAAATTGCCCCTATCAGCATCACTAGATTCTTTTCTAGCTTTCCAAGGCAATAGATGGTCTACTTTAGTTTCTCTTATGCTTTATGACGGTTTCATAAACTTTCCATAATTATTTCTTCAAAAATCTACACATTTCCAATAAGTCTCAAAGATGATAGATTTGTAGATATTTGATTCTTCAAATCACGCATGACATTTTGCGTGCCATTTATGAGTGGCAATGCCCTAAGAAATTTCCAAACATAATATTTGCTCTGAAAAACTTTCATCAGTGCTTTAGACTAGTAATAATAGTGTTAAATTTAGCAAAGGCATTATCTATTGATTCCTCTTCCGGAATCATGAATTGATCATATTGTTGAACAAGAAGATCTATTTTGTTAGCTTTGACTTGATTATTACCTTGATGAGTGATTAACAAAGTATCCCAAATTTCTTTTTAAGATCATCGTTTTGTTTATGAAAAGGTACAATTTTATCCTTTTTAGTTTCAGGATTATTTTGGATAGAAGGAAAATCACCATCGGTAATAACATGCCAAAGATCTAGATCTTTTGACTTCACATAGGTTTCGAATCTATTTTTTCAATAAATAAATCCATCACTTTCAAATAGTGGTGGTCTTTGTATAGATTGCCCTTCTAAATATTTTTCCGATTCCATAGATCGATTCAAGTTTTAAAATACAATTTAATTTAAAAATCTTGTTTAGCGTGGCTCATGGATACAATTAGTGAAAAACTAGAAGGGGGTTGAATAGTTTACCGTTTTTTAATTAAAGGTTTTAAATTTGTTTGTAAAATTTTTAGATTCGACATTTATGTGAAATTCCAACCTTACACAATATGAACAATATACTTATCTAAACAATCAATAAAATGATATGAGAAAGTAATGTAAGACAAGAGATAAGAGTAAGAACAATCAAACCACAACGCAAGGATTTATAGTGGTTCGGTAACGAAGCACCTCTTCGCCCTACTCCACTCCCCGAGCACCAAACTCGAGAGTTTTCTTCATTATGTCAACAAACTCCCTTATGGCGGAGAAAACCGTACACAACGTTGCTTACACCGATTTACGACACAAAGCTAAATGTCGAGTTTTAATCTTAGCTAGAACCAATCTATCATAACATAACTTCACGACTTGTTCACAACTTCACGACTTGTTCACAACTTCACAACTTCACGACTTCTTCACAACTTAACTTCACCACTCTACTTATATCATAACTGTCTAACCCTACTTGGTAAGATCACCACTAATTAACTATACTTACAAAGATCCCCAAGATCTAGCTACTACACACAAATATCAAATATACAATTGATTTACAAATATGTGATATGGTTGCAACAAGATTGCAATACATACTTGAGGTGTAATATTTCTTCACTTGATGATGAAAGTATTCTTCTTTTACACTTGAGGAATTAAGCTTAGATCACGTTGTACTTAGTCATTATTAGTCCTTGTGTGTCACGCTATAAATGAACTAATGTAATTCTGGATATGTCACCATATTTTAAGGCTAACAGAAAATTGTGAGGAAAGGTCTAGTATTTAAAGGATAAACTGAGGGGAGCGTCTACCTAGGGGCGGTCCCCTTAAATATGTGGGCGGTACCCTTAATTTTAAGGGGGTCGGCCGTGTATTTAAGGGGGCCGCCCAAGACTAGGGCTTCCCCAGTTTGTCTTTTGTGTAGAGGGAATTTTCTGGAACTTTTCTAGCCGTTTTAGGTCCGAAAAATTGAATTTCAAAATGTTTATTTTGAATAAAATATTTCTTTTAATTGTAGAAAATGTTTTGTAATGTTTACAACATTTTATAAAAGTGTGAGGTTGAATAAAAAATCCATTTGATCATAAAATGCATTAAACATTTATTTATTCATACCTTTAAGTGATATAATTTTCGAAATGAACATTTACTACTAATTACTTGTTTACCTTTAATGTTTCCTCCCCCTCGTTCGAGGGTACCAAGGAATCAAGCTATGGTTTCTTGGCTACAAACACGAGTTAGAACAATACAAATATTTCTAACATGTAGGAAGAAGGAAAAATATGGCATAATAATAATGCAACCAACAATAATCATCCATTAAAAGTAAAATAGTGTGTGAACCATACTCATGCATACCGTTAGCCTCAAAATATTAAGTCGAACATGAAGTTCGTTCATTATGTATTTAAGTCTCGGTCAATCAATTAGTTAACGTTGT